>SNQJ01S0069136.1:86080-96276 GCA_010110895.2 Picea sitchensis | reverse complement strand
AGAGGATCCATTCCACAATAGGATCCATTGTATGGTGTTTCCCTACCTCAAGGGTTTCTATAATAAAGTTGTGGTTTTCTATATGGTTTCATATATCTTGTGTGGTGATTGTATTCAGATATCTTTGGATCTATTGTGATATTCTGTATTCAGGCCTTTGGTTCTTAGCAGATCACATTTCCAGTGTTAGTGACTTAGTCCTTCTATATAGGGCCTAATATTGAGTTGCAAGTTAAGCATGCTATGATATGGGAATATTGTGCAAGTTTTGAGGAAAAAACATATTTTTCTGCAATTTGGAAGCACTGCGATCTAGGCATTATTCTCTAGTCTAGTCCTTTATGGGAGTGAGAATCCAATGTGTCTCCCATGTATAAAAGCCTCTTTTGGAAATCTAGATCCTCTTTAATGTTGATGAACCAATTATCTTGAAATACATCTCTCTAATAAAATAACAATATACCTTTCTTCATTCCTTTTTTTCCTAAGCAACTAACAATAGACCTTTCTTCGTTCCTTGTTTTCCCCATAAAAACCTTGGCAAGTCATTTCCAATTTTTATATTCTATTACTAAAAGAAAAATGCAGAAATAGTAATAAATATGACCAACTCATAATATTCTACCTAGGATGGTAGTGTACCCTACCAAAAGAAGCTTGATGGATCCAATGTTGTAGTTTGCCTTCAATTTTGTTCAATACCCTTCTCCACTAATTAATTGACGAGAAACTAATACCAAATGGGGATATTGAGATATCTATTGATTTGATGTGGTTGGATAATTTTCATTGATGAGACACCAATACCAAAGGGGAATTGAGATATCTATTGATTTGATGTGGTTGGATAAATTTTCTTTGCACTGTTAGTGAATCTTTTTTTCTGCTTTTGACAAATTTGACTTGTGTATGCATCCTTCTTATAGACCAAAGATTGCATACATTGTTTCCCCAATAGGTTCAGTTGGATAGATTATTATGACTCCACACAAATTTCGATGCAAGTGGCAATCATACTTGCCCAGGGTAATCCCAATATTTTCATAAACCTCTTCCACCAAGTATAGTTCACAAGTACACAAATCAGAGAACCCAAAAATAGTGACGAGTCATAGATGGAGATGCCATTTTTGGATGATGTAATTTTATTTTTTAAAGAAGCTATTATAGGGTAAATCAACATATTTTCAGCATTACTTGCAAGGGGGTCAAGGCATGTATTGAAATTTGCAAATTGTAGCTAATAATAATGGTTGTTTTTCAAATTTCAGTTACCAAGTGCTTTTACCCTTCTCAACCTGCCTTTCAAGAACAAATATTTCAGGAGTTAACCTTTCAATCAGGATTATCCCAGTAAGTCCTTCAATGTTAGTGACACATTGGAAGATTTTTTTCATAGGACACTAAAAATAGTGGTCTCTTCCAGGAATCTTAACATAAATGTTAATTATACAGCTTGTGATAAAGAAGTGACATTTTTTTGGCAATTTTCTTTTCTTTTATATTGCATGCTCTCTGTTTTTATAATAATAATAATAATCTAATTTTAAGATCATGGCCAAGACAGAGACCAAATTGGGGTATGAGACCCCTTTGTTTATTAGACAAGGGCTTCCCTCCATGCAACAATTTGATTGCTAAAGTCTACAAAGGTATACATACCCGACCCCCCTATGGATTTGAACTTGTGACCTCTTAGGAGGAAACGCATGTTCTTAACACATGTTAAGGAAGGATTTTATTGTAGGTCCATGTGCAACCAAATAAGAGGTCCAATGTTATCATGTAGACTTGAGAGAATCTTAAGTAAGTATGGGATGCTCTACTATCATGTATGGGTGGGTATATATGTCATGGATTAGTGATCAACACTATTGTCTCATATTCAGTAGTTCCTTTCTTCCTCAGAATAGTTTTTTATTGAAAAGAACAAGGATTCAACTTTGTTGTAGATCCTTTGGCATTGCACAGAGGAGGGAACCTCCAGAATATCGTAGTTTTTCATTAATGCAACATATGTTTTTTCTGTTGCTTTGTTATTCATTTAGATAGGTCCAAAACAATGGGATAACTTTACCTAATTGAATTACACTCAGGAAATGTACTTATGTTTGTTACTTATAGAAAAGGGCTAACCTTGGTTTTGCTACTTACAAGGAAGTGATTTATTAGAACACATGTTGTGTACACTCATTAAGTAATGTGTTGACACTTGAAAGGCATTGCAAGGATCAGATGGATCATTGAATTGATTGTGTCTTTTGGGGATATGCAATTTTTTTATTTTAACCACCATTTCTCCCTAGATATTTGCAGGTTTTCATGCTAGGAAGAAGTTTCTCAAGCGTAAAAAAACACATGATGCTAGCTACAATCATGCCGGTTGCAAGAAAAAATCTCCTTCACCCCATTCCATTATGCATCAACTTTTCATAAGGATGCGATTGATACAACAATATTAGGAGTATCATGATTGACACTAGTTTGACTACCACCTTGAGAAAACAATCTCTTAGTCTCAAAGGGAATGAGGTAGAGAAAGCAAGCAGCAGGAACAACTCTCTTAGGCTCTCCTACATACTTCAAGGGAGAGAAAGCAGCAGGAACAACTGCTCCTTTGATAAGACAATTTCAAGGAATTCCCTTAGCTGGAAAACATTCTTTATTGTCTGATGTCGGAGCCTCTGCCAGCACCACTATACCAGGAATGCCAAATTATATTTAGATTCATTGTGGATTGACAAATCTGTGGGTGTTTCTGGTTTTGAAGGGTTATTGTCAGTGTTTATGAAAAGACAGCAGGTGCACAACCGACAATTTTCTATACTGGCTCAGTAAATGTATATGATGATGTTCTTGCAGACAAGGCTCAAGCAATTATGTTTTTGGCTGGCAATGGAAATTTCTGGTCTAGAAAGACAACCACTCCCCCATCTCAAATATCAGCAATGTCAATCTCAGTAGCAACCAATGGTCATGCTAGGCAAGCCACACCTATTGTCCTAAGACTATCAAATGCACTGTCTCCAACAAATCCACAAGTACATTTCCAAAACTCACACGCAACTGTTCAAACTAGCCAATATATTGCAACAATATCAAGTGTTGGAGATTCGCAGACTAACCAAAATAATGGGGCTTCTAGCAATCTGCACGAAACTCCAAAGGTGAATGTTGTAGTGTCTACTCCAGCTCCAACTATGCCAAGAGTAACACAAGTGCATAAAGCATCGCTTGTTCTATTTCTTGAAAAGTGCTTGATGAGATGGTAGTAGAAACCTTGTTTCCTGAAGATGGAATGATAGGCTCCATGTTGGAAAGATCAGCTCCAAGGAATAAAAATAGTATTGATTTATGTGGTGAGGTCATCAATACCACCTCTGTAGCAACAATAGACAAGAGGCACAACAAGAAACTAAAAATATTTCAGTAACAGAGAGATGATATCATCCATTATGGGAATCTGATTTTACATATCATTGGAGTTTAGGGTTTTGCTGAGGTTCGTCACACAGTAAAGATAATAGTTTCTTTGGATTATGTAGTACCCATTTTTATGTTCCTGCTAACAAAAAAGTTGTTGGTGATGGTATATCATTGACGAATTAAAGGAAATGTTTCTGAACATTGTCAATGATGATTATTGTAAACCAAGCACCAGTAATAAGAGATCAAATTCTTGCTTAAACAAAAAGGTCAATGGAAATCACTAGAAGGGAACAAATTCCTCATCTTGTGAATTTGACCAAGATTTCTTAATGAGTGGGTTCCATTCTGAAGTAGCTTCTTTAGGCAATGGTAATGAAACTGCCTGCATGGGGGGTGATGGTGTAGATAGCCTTCAAGAGCTAAAGTAGGTGTTCATGAACATAGTTGATCCATAGTTTTATGCATCTACGTGCAGCAAAATGACATTTAGTATATCATCAAACCCAAACAAAGGAATCATTCGATGATTCTTCTAATGGATAGATACCTCTTAGTCCTACTTGTTCCTATACACCGTCTGTCGATGGATACAATTCATAGTGTAATGAGTTTATACCAAGGTCAGAAGAGAAAGCCTCTTGTCTCGGCAATGATCAACATGAGAAGCCATGGCCAACTAAAGTTGAGAAGAATGAGATTAAAGAATGTCAGCTACAACTCACATGAGAAAGAGTGTGCTAAACCTGTCATCAAGAAATGGAGTTGAAAATCTAATTGCAAACATTGTTGCTAGATGGTGAGCATCACTACAAAGGTTGTTGTCGATTCAGGATTTTAGGGATTTGCCAATAGAGAATATCGAGTCCCAAAATAGAAAGAAAACCAATCCAACATTCAAGGAATAAGTGACAGAGTCTATAGTGACAAGTTTTTATAATTCAGTGAAAGATTCGCCAGGATTTTACAAGAGTTTATAGTTCAGTGAAATATTCGCCAAATTTTTACAAGATTATATAATTGACTAAAAAAATCGCCAAAAAATTATATATACATATTATATTATTGATAAAATAGCCTTCAATATTTCTTATGTATCATGGGGATTCGCCCATTTATTATACATATAAATTTAGGGGGGGTTCTTAAAATCACCCCTGACCCACGGGCCCTTTTCTTAGCGCTGTTCAAATCTCAACACCAATAGACACTAGCTCCCTGGGATAGACCCCTTCCTTGCATGTAACCATGGCTACGACCATGGGCTAACTCCCTTCACAAACCCGTGCTTTAGAGTTTTTGTGAGCTCTATGCTCCTCTTTCCCTGACCCCCAAATTGGTGAATTCTTTGGGACCAAATGTACGGTCCTTGTTCTCCTCACGATCGATGGCTGAGATCAAATCATGACCTCAGACTTCGCGAGTTTTCAATTCTCCTACTCTTGTCTCTCCATATTTGCAAATCAACAAAATGTCGATCCACCTCCACATGTCCTATCTCAATGGATGACCATAATTTCTTCACTCCCATCTCTTCAGGTGTTCTCCTCCTTGTGCTCTCTCCAAAGGTTTCTTCCTCTGAAGCTCATGGATCTCTACCACGTATCCTTCCCAGCATCAATGACTAGGATTAACTCCACTCTTCAAGACTTCACAAGTCATCGAATTCCATGTGCACCCTTAGTGCAACTCTCCTTCTCAAGACTTAGGCTTTTCTCGAACTTCTTATACACTCCTTACAGACTTCTACGCAAGATTTTTTGTGACTTTGCTCGGCTTGAAAAATTTCAAGGTCCCCTTCTCCTCTGTGGGTTTTTTAAGGGAACTTTCTTGTGCCCTCCTGGAAACTTTACGCCCTTCCTCCTGAGATTGTAAGATGGACTTACAGTATCCTTGGCGCACTCCTTGCGCTCGGATAAAATTTTCGATGGCTTCTCCCTTAGCCTTTTTTAAGGGTTTAAGGCATCTCCTTTCCTTTGTCGATGCACTCTTGCAAAGCCTTCCTTCCTCAAAATCCTCAACAATTATGGGATTCTCTTAATTGTTTCAACACTTCATAATGTGTTGACCATGTACGTTCTTGTACCATCTCGATGCCCTCTTGGAAGAGTACTTTAGAGTGTTCAGTAACTATGAACTGTGTCTCCCCTTACACAGTCTTCCCTTCCAAGGTACTTAACCACCTTGAAATTTCCTCCTGAGCCTGTGAATTATCATGGTGTGCCCTCTTGGCAACTTCTCTTCTGAATCCCCTGAGTTCAGACATGCATTCCTTGCATCGGCTCACAGAGTTTCCACCCTCTGTCGTGCACTCCTTGCACTTAGCCTAGAGAACCAGACTTAATCCAACACACTCACAGGTATAAGGTTATAATTCTACCCCTGCAGACTCTTTCTAACATACATCTATAGCTCAAATGCATATGAGTAACATTCACAACAACCCATCCATACATCCATTTTACATAATTTGATAAACATGAAAAACTGTTCCCTTTTCTATTAATGGTGGAATGTCAAATTACAAATGTTTGAGTCCAGACTACAACTGAGTCTCGGCCCTCTATGTTTCTCTCCCTATCTCCTATACATGCCTATTCATGTTCTCTATGAATGCCTATTCTTGTTATACAAGAAAGAATACAAGATTTTTATACAAGAGGGGCTCGATGAGCTTCCCAACAAACTAATCTAGTGGTGTCTAATCACCATTAAAAAATGCCTGACTACCAAGGCAGATTATAATGATGGAAATATGATCTGAATCAGATGCAGATCCCTCCTACCATCTACCACTTGATGGTGACCTTATCTCTAGCTTATGCGAAGGCACAACTTGGGTCTTCTAGCTTGTCAACATTAAATGCCTTGATCACTCTTATATTCTCATTGGTAAAATTGAGAGGGAAACACCTCTCCCTTCCTTGAATGTGCACCACTCATGCTATCCGGCCGACACATGATGAGGTGGAGCGATGCTCCTACATCATTCATGCTTGCGGAAAATGCATCCCATGTCTTGGGAAGACCATCGAGTACTATATTTACCATTTCCTTTTCTAAAATTATTTCTTCAATAGTAGTTGATCTCTTAACTGAGTGATTCTCACAAAGTATGATGTTATGTTGTCATCATCATTCATTTTCATGTCATGAAGCTCATTCTTCAGACTCATTACTTGTCCAATGTTTCTGACTAAGAAGAGGTTAGTTAGGGCATCATAAATCTTATTACATGAGTCAATATGGGAGATCTAGGGTATCAAGTTGTATTTTGTAGAGTCCACTATGATACTCATGGAATTGATTTCACTGTCTTTGAACTTCTCCATAACTGCAACGTTATAAGGTTCCTTCTCTTTTCCTTCTTCGAACTGTGGTTCCACGATCTTTCTTTTCACGATATCCAACACTTTATTCTTGGCAAGGATGAGGTCAATCCTTGTCTTCCATGCTCTGAAGTTATAAGCCCCTTCTAACTTGTTTTTTGACTTCATAGAGTAAGTCATAATTCATTTGACTTGGTCAACCCTTGATTTTGACCAAAAAATCAAAATTGATGTCTTAACTTGCTGAAAGTACCAGGAGATGCACTAGGCTAGGGCACACTAGTCTATCCATAAATTAGGTCAATCTCTTCACTTAAGGTGCCTCAACAAGAGGGTTAGGGTTTCGTTGCTGCCGCAAAGACTGGCTACAACTACAGCTGTAACTGAGCAAATCCTCCCAATCTATCTTTGAACGATTATACTGTCCGAAGATAGTGTGGGCCCATAACCTATTAGAAAGTAATTTATGTGCTCGTTTAACCATAGACAATATAACAATATTGTCACCCAACCATAGGCCGAAGCCATCCTCGAGTGCCTTAACCTTAACAGAGAATGATTTTGGAAGAAAACCAATAGCCAACCAAGGATAATGCACCAAGCAAGATTGATCAGAAAGTCCAACCATAACCAATAGAAAGTTTGAGCCTAAACCAAGAAAACAAATTGTGGTAGTTGTCGGCTGCAGTTTCTCCCTAGACTTGCACACTAACCTAGTTTCTGTAGTGCACACTTCTTCCTAGCTGAAATTATGAGCCGTGTGTACAAAATGAGGTCTAGCTACTTGTATTTATACTATTTTCCTGAGTTGTTTGGGCTGACTTCTCATTCTGGAGGCTAAATACTTAATATTAATTATTTCCTTGAGCCGACTTGTCTTCTAGGGTTTAGTTTAATGCTTTATCGTTTCTTCTTTCTTCCTGAAATATTCTATTCTCATCGGAGTTACATGTGGAGGTAAATACCTCCCGCAACTACCAAAATATCAACATCTTCCATATTCTTGTAAAATATGCATATGTAATAAAATTACCATTTCCTTCAACACCTTGAACATATCCTTTGTACAAGTTGTATATTTACCTCCTTGAGAAATTATATGGAATATGTATTGTGTCTCTATCTGGCATACACTCTCCATGTTTGGAAAATAAATCACGTATCCATGACAATTCAGTGTTTTTCAATGGCCCACTCTCTCATCCATGCTATACCTTATCACCGAAAGGAACATCAAGAAAAACATTGTCAGGAGACTAAACTAGAGAATGGCGATCACCTTGATTTGTTGCAGTTCAATGATTGAGAACATGATCTTCATTCCTAGGTCCATCATCTTCATTTATAATCTCATTCATGAGAGGAATATTAAAATCACTAGAAGAATGATTACCATCCTCACCAATGTCATTGGATATTCCATGAAAATATTCACTTGAAGGAAAATCATCATCACCCATAAGACTGCCAATGCCATTAAGATTCTCACTTAGAGAAAATTTTCCATCATCGTCATCGATACCATGAAAATCCTCATTTGGAGGAAAATCATCATCAACATTGTGTCCACCATTGACATAATCATCTTCACTGATTTCAAAATCCCCACTTGAGTGAAAATTTTCACCATCTTGCTTAGTGCCTTGAAAATATTCATCAGTATCTTGAAAATCCTCACTTGGAGGAAAATCATCATCATCAACATTATTTCCTTATAATTTATCACTCGGGAAAGAGTGTCCACCAATGGCGTAAACATCTTCACTACTTTGGAAATCCTTACTCAAGGGATATTCTTCGTCATCCTTATTACTGGCTTGACTTGGAGGAAAATCTTCATTATCCTCATCGGTACCAACATTGCTTCCTTTAAATTCCTCATTCAGGAAAACTTTCCAACATTTCCATAATCGTCATCATTAATTTTAAAATCCCCACTTGGGGGGGATTCTTCATCATCCTCATTCGTGCCTTGGAAATCCTCACTTGGAGGAAAATCTTCATCAGTACCTTCAAAATACTCACTTGGAGGAAATTCATCATCACCAGCATTGTTGTCTTTAAATTCCCCACTCGGTAAAGAGTGTCCACCATTGTCATAATCATCTTCACTACTTTTAAAATTTCCACTTGAGGGAAATTCTTCATCATATTCATTGGTGCCTTGGAAATATTCATCGGCACATTGAAACTCCTCACTTGGAGGAAAATTTTCATCCCAATCATTTAAACGTTGATCATAGTCTCCACTTCGACCTACATTTTGATTATTTTCATTACTATTAAACTGTTGAATAGATTTGTCACCATCATATTCCTCCTCTTCATCATCCGTGACTTCAAAGTCCTTGGATTTAAGACTTTCATGAGGAACATGCTGAATAACATTGCTTGCACTATGATCAAACTTCTGACTAGATGAAAATTATGATGCCTCATTTGCACTACAAGCATTCCCATCGCATTTCCTAGTCCCAACAGAAGAGGTATGCAAACAATTTGATGATGTGTCAGAAATAAAATATTATTTATCTGACGAAGCCATCCCTTCTCTCTAAGAACATAGAATGATACAAATTCTCACCCTCCCAATGACATTATTATAACTTTCAAAATGATCTTTTCCCTCTAAATCCCCCCCTAAAAAAAATTTCCCTCCAAAATCTCCCCCTAATTTTTCCCCTTTATTATTTTCCCTTAAAAATGAAAAAAAAAATTACTCTTTTATTTCGTTATTTACTTGTTGATTACAATATTTCTCATGTTTATTATCCATCCCACATTCATTAAACATAGTGATGATCTATATAATTATAGGTATATATGTAGACAATATACATAATTTTTATGTATCCCGCATTTGTTATACTAACAATAATTTATATCATCTATGTTATATATACATAGTTTTGTTTTGTCTTTTTACATTGTGTGATATCTTGGGCAATATTCCTTAAAGGATTTGGAGCAATCTACAAGGGAGAAACATCGAGAAGACATCCGAGGAGAATCTAGCATTTCAAAGGTTAGTTATTTTTTAATTCTTACCATTTACCAAAACAACAATTATAAGATCATATTTGAATCACATAATAATTTTTCGTGTGAAAAATTAAAAAACCTTAAATTTTATTATATGTTTTCTAAAAAAATCCCAACTTTTAAAAAAAATGAGACTTTTAAAAAAAAAAATTAACAAAATCCTTATGATTTTTTGAAAAAAAAAAAACCAAAAAAAGTCAAATTTAGGTATAGTTTTGTAAATTGTTTTATCTTTGTTATTGTTTTTTTACTTAAATTATTTTATTTTTGGCCCATGGTGGTTACTGGGCAATGCACAGGGCTTGGCCGTGGGGACTCAGGCGATGTTGGGCATCACCTCATCTCCCACGACCAAGCCTCGAGCTCGCGCATCGCCCCAGCCCACGGTCCTATGGGACC
>SNQJ01S0069136.1:63744-86022 GCA_010110895.2 Picea sitchensis | reverse complement strand
CATAGGTCAAATTTTTTTAAATATGGGTCAACATTTTTTAATTTTTTTTTAAATTAGTTCTTATATTCAATGTTTTTTTTTAGTTTATTATAATGTAAAAGGCCTATATTTTTTTTATATTATAGGAAAAATGGAAGGAAATAAATTATCTATGAATATATCTAGATCACAACCTGCAATAATGGCATCCAAAATTGCAACTGGAACCTCCATGAATGTTAGGCAACAAAATGATAGCATAACACATGAACTATCAAGGGCAATGAAGAATGTTAGAGAGTGGAAATTTGTGGAAGGTGAAAACAAACTGGAATATTCTTGGTTTGTTAAAGACAAGCAAGACAACAATGACAATCATATATATTTGTATTGTGTTGAATTAGAACATGTGCAAGGAAATTATCAGGCACTTAGTTTGTTACGATATATATGTTTGGTGCCAACCACATATAATGTTTTTGAACTTGTCAAACAAGGAAGAATTTATATCAAGTTTAGATATTGTTTCAAATTGAGAAATTATAACAAGAATGAATGTTTTTTAGAATTATGTGCATCCATCGTTGATGCCATTGAGAAAGAAAATGTAAGTTTTTTATTTTTATTTTTGTGTCATTTATTATTTTTAGTATCATGGTAATGTTTTTATTTTATTTAACATGAAAATGTTATATTTTATTTTTACAGGATTTTGCTGAACAACTTTCACATACGTTAGTGAGGTTTTACTCTACTAAGAATAATATCATAGATGTGATCAAAACTTTTCATATTGAAAAGACACAAGAAGAAAGGAAAAGGAAACAAAAAGTAATGGAGGTTGAAACTACAAGACAAGACAAAAAAGAACATGAAAGAAGACAAAAAAATCCTCATTCTAGAAATCCTAAAAGGGTTACATTTGAAAATGAGGAAACTCCAAATGAAGATTTTTTTGATATTAGTCCCATTGAGGTTATCACTCCTTCTTGAAAAAAAAATAAACAAGATAAACGTAAAAGAGCGATGGATGATGATGAGTCCATTCCTATTGATTATGAATAATTTGTTGATTTAGATGAAACACATTTAAATCATAAGAGGAAGAAAACAAATGTTGATGATGTTCAAGAAACCATCATTAGTTCGACGTATTATCATGAAAGTCTTAAAGGTAGAAGAGAAATAATAACACCGGGTGCTAATCTAGAGGATGGTATTATGAAAACAACACAAAAATGTCATTCAAAATAGAATGAGGATGACGAACTTAGTTGATGATGGCCACACATTTCAGTTGAATGTGAAACAACTTTATAAACCCATAGAAGGTAAATAAAATACAAAATTAGAAAACCGCATCACTTGCATATTCATAATTTGAAAGCATTGATTAGGTACAATCCATATGCACATGTGGTTGACTACCTAGTTCTTGTTGACCCAATGGAAGTCCCTATGAGGGAAGAATTTGATAGATCAAATTTTTTTGACTACAAATATTATGTGATTGAAGGAAATTATTCTACAGAGGCTAGAAGAGAATTGATGCAAGAATATCCCAATAATCCTCTTTTTGAGACAATAAAATGCATAATTTATGTTGGTTTAACAAATTCAAAATAAAATTTATTGGCATGGGATCATAAAAAAGACAATGATTACAAAATGTCCATGAATTTCATTCAAAGGGTGAGATTTATCCATAATGAGTTTTCTAAAATATGTCGTGGGGAGAGATCAAATGTTGATGTCAAGTTTTAGAAGAAATGTTGTATGGAAACATGATTCCCACTTGATTATGAAAATACAAAAGAAAACAATTACAAAATAAGTGATATATTTAGAGTTGTGGATAGTTATTTTCAATTGGAATTTAGAACTGGATAGGTTTGGGACTTGATAGATGAGATCTTCACCCTATGAGAAAATATTAGTATAAAAAATCAGAGAGTTAAGAAGGCTAAACCATTGATATGTGGCACAAGTAAGACATGTCCTGACATAAAAAATGTACCAGATGATATGACTATAACACCTTGGAGATCAATACAAGGAGTGAAGGATGGTAAACTTATCATAACTACATTATCACGTGTAATACCCCTAGGCTGAACCCAATTGTAAATGTAAATGCAAATATCAATTCTGTATGCACCTTAAGTTGGTGAGTTGTTTGATATCACTTTTGTATGCACCTTCCATGGTATAGTGTGCACATGTACTACGCAGTAAAATGATGAAGTGTGCACATTCCAAGATACCGCATGCAATAAACTTAAGTGCACACGATTTTGAGGCCAGGGAGCCTTTGTGTATATGCTGTCTTTTATAGGTTAGTGAGCCATTTTATTATAAGCCAGAAGGATTATGTGATGATTAGGCCGAAGAGACAAGATGTTAAAGGCCAGTGATCCTATTTTTGTATATGTCTTATCATTAATATAAAATACATCGTTTCGCGCAGACTGACCACGATAAGAGAGTATGGGGGACTAAAATCCACTAGTTAGGGAAAAACAGGGCTAAAAGTTAAGGATAAGAGGGGCTAAGCTAGGGGGGCTTAAGCCGAAAGGAATATTATATTAATATTCCTTAAAGTATAAAGTATGGATAATTATTTTATCAAGCCGAAAAGGAATATTATATTAATATTCCTTAAAGTATAAAGTATGGATAATTATTTTATCCTAAGTTCTAAGGATGGGGACAAGTGGGCCAAAGTAGCTCCCAACATGACAACTGTCAAGTTGGGAACATGCATACATATAGTTTGGACTTGGTTAATTTTCCAGTCATTCCATGATCATTCACTCACTCATTCATCTATCCTCCGTACCTTCCTGTCACTGTACATGAACCAGTACCATAACTACACCTATACCTGTACCTATACCAGGTTAGCTCGGGGGATGGACTGAAGAAGCGGGTTATCAGGCCCATGGGATATTGAAGAGGTGGGTTGTCAGGCCCATGAGCAATTTCTCTCTGGGTGAGAGAATTGATGGGAATTGATTTCCTGAAGGTGCTAAACTACAACTACAGGACTCTAAGACTTCATGTCCGACCTGTTGCTGAAGCCCTAGAAAGGAAGTGGGGTAGACGAGGGATTGTTGAGCAGAGAAGGGGAACACTTTCTGGGGTGGGACACACATGTGGGGAATGAGGAACTGTAGGATGTTAGTTTGAGTTGGAACCTGTGATGGAGTCTTTCCTGTTGTCCGAGATACGTTATCATGGTTAGGAATCCCTTTACTCAGGTGGAGTTTAGACCCAGCTCGGGGGTGATCCACTATTGAGAGTGATTAGTAGTGTGGTCTAAGGTTGGGAGGTTTGTGGAAGGTCTGAACACAATTGGTGATATTCTTACCAAGATAAGTTTCAATTGTGTGTTAATTTATATGCTACATTATTATTTATGTGTTATATTTATGGGCATTTCCTGTCTATGTTGCATGTATATGTTTACTATTATTTGCATATGAATCTGTGCATTTACATAATGTATTTGTCTATTTTAAGTTATATATATAAATTTCAACAAGAGTTCTGTGTGTATATGTTTTAATTGCATGTAGTTCGATAAATTTATGTGGCATAGCTCAGTCAGATGTTGGATATGTTACAGTATGGTATCAAAGAATGAAAGTGTTTTCTAGAGTAACATGGTTGGGGATGTTACATCATGTGTTAGGTCAGGATAATTGTCAATGGAAGAAATGTGTGATGAATTTAAAAAGTAAGTTTGTTGAGTTATTTTTATTTATGTTAGGACAATAAAATAATTTTTTTTTCCAGTTTAACATATCAATGTTCTAAGTATTTATATATATATATAATTATGGGTAAAATAATGAAGATGGGTAATACTTTGTGAGAATTGGGTCTCCAAAATTCCTAGCAGAATTTTTTCAGCCGAAAAAATGTCGCCAGGAATATTTTTGGCCAAAACATTTTTCGACTGAAAATTTGCACATCAAATTGAACGACGCTCTGACGACACCCTCGAAATTTGTGTACAATATTTTTCAGATGATGTTTTTTCCTACGATAAGCATCTTTCAACTGGAAGTTTTATTTTTAATGGATTCCATTTGTAACACACCCATGGCGGGTCGTCGAAAATTCATTTTACTTAATTATCTCAAATCCTGGATTCTTGGTCTATATCACCTTTTGCTTGTCTAGAGTGTTTCAACCATGGTCTCCATGCTCAAAACTGAGCTCAGAACTGGAATATAGACCTATCCCAAGTTCCTTGGGTGTTCATTGGTCGGGGGAATGTGGATTTCACATGGATCGCACTCAATAAGATTCATCCTGAGTCCTCCAATGTCCCGGAGCTTCCAAAATTCCAAAATCTATGGTGGAGATCCATCCTCCAACCAATAAAATGATTGGGCTTCATCCTCGGCTAACTCACAGGCTAACGGGAAATTCAACGTTCGACCTTCGGATTGAAATACAGGCCTAGCCCCTTCCCTCCATCTACAATCGCATATGACCATGGGATATGACTAGACGCCAGGACAACATACTCCAAGACAACCACCGCATGAATCCTTCCAAGGGGAAAATCTCTGAAGTTCACAATCCAATGCCACCTATCCTCAGAGAATTTGACAGCCCTGATCCACTTCAGGACTCTCGGATTCAACAGGTTCTTGAGACTTCACACACACAAACCTTCAGAGTGAAACCCTTCTAGAGTGTCAGATATTCAGACACATCCTCCTCTATTAAACGGTCACAATGAACCCTGATGCTTTGACCTTCGGGAGCTTAGGTGTCACCACACTCCTATCCTCCCTAAGTGGTCAATTTCAGGATGACTATGTCATAGATCTAACGGCTAGGATAGGACTCGAAGGATCCCCAGATCTACAGTCCTAGTCACTTCATGAATTTGGGCATTGAGAGTACTGCACACTTCACCCTCAGTTCCCTTCGAAGTACCTTTCCTCCAAAGTACCTTTCCTCAGAAGTACACAGATCTCCACCACATGTTCCTCTGGATCCAATGGTCCAGATCTTCTTTGATACTCCAGGCTTTAGGATTTTTCAAAGCTCGATACTTCAAATCCTCTGAAGTGGCTCTTCTCTGGAATTAAAAATTTACTTCCACATGCCTCCCCTATGCTAACGATTAGGATCTACTCTGACACTTCGACACTTGGGTTCCCTTTGGACCCTCTACGATACTACACCCCAAATCCTCTAGGGTCCTAAAGTCCTAGACTCTTAGAGTTCTAGTCCCTTCACCAACCATGTTGGCTAGGTGGGCATGTACTAGGGGATGACACATGCCCTTGCCTGGGATGACACGTGTCACATTCCAAAATCTCTATGGGGTAGGTGATGCGCATGAATCTAGGTGACACATGGATCATCAAGATTAAATCCACATCACCGTGGATGGTGTTACTGCACCTCATCACTCCAGCCTAATCGTCTTTCAACATCCCTCAGATCTCATGGTCGAGATCCGACCAATACTGATTTGTTCACATATTGATGATTCACAGTGATTGTGGGGCTCCAACATGCTCACTCTTTACTAGAGAGATCAATCTCCGCAATATGGAAAGTGCTCACCCAAATATATCTAATCATGGTCATTGATTCCCCACCCCGACGGGATCAATGACGTTGGTTGATTGCAGGTCGTGAACTAGCACGTCTGCTAATTTCACCTTCGTCCTCCACAATGATTCCCAACCATTGATCTAATCGAGAAGCTAGTGTTTGATCTGTTAACTCCAGTGGATCTTTGAGTCGATCCGATGAATGAGATAGGTTTTCTGCTAATGAACGACTCACATTCATCTCCTCTATCAGGTTATTGATTCATCTACGACTCTTGTTACTCAGGGAGTTTGGGTAACTTTGACTATCGTGAAGGTTCACATTCCATGCATCAAACTCCCAAACCTATGAAACCATTATGAACTAGCCCCTTTCGGGCTAGCGCGGGGTTCCTAAAACCAGGTCACATGGGCCTTTAGATGAATCTCGATCCATGAGATCTACTCTTATTTGGGTTTTGGTTAAGGCCATGGGTCCGAGTTCAAGGTATCTCAAGCTACTAGTTTGAAGGAAATGCCTTCCTAACTCACAGAACTTTTAAGTTCTGAAACAAGGCAGGGTAAACTCGTGAGGTTACCAAGATAGTAGCAGTTCCAATAGACTTTCTCTGACTCCGGAGCTGTGAGGTAGCTCCCTGGAAAAAACGCATTCGAGAGTTAAACTAGAGCATATGGGAAAAGAAGAAGCATAAGTTCTCAAGGAAGCCAATGTATACACATAACTTAACCATTTCAATGCATAAAACATTTATAGATATGTAAATACATGCATGCAACCATTAATTCCCAATTCAACACATAGAGTATGAATTTTTTTATCAGAACCAGATAACGTGAAGCGACTGCTGGAAGGGGTGCCCGTTTCCACCCAACCATAGGCTCAGACACTCCTAATGGATTTACCACTAGCCACCACTGAGCTAGACCACGATGATTTTTTATTGAATATCTTCTTCCGACACAGAAATAGATAGGGATGAAGGTTACTCTCCTTCTCCCGACTAAGTCTCTATTTCCCGCTATCAGAACACTCTCTTTTCATAGTTCTCCCTCGAACCCGAGAGCTCAGTATCAATTTCCCATGATCAGAACACACTCTTTTCGCAATTATCCCTCAAACCTGAGAGCTCAGTCTCTCGTCTCTACACTCTTCGTAGGTCTGCCTCTCTGACCCCCATGCTTTCCTTTCTTTCCTTTTCCAGCAAGAGTGCGGCTGGCCCAAATTTCCAGTCCATGGTCAGGTATGGAAGCCTTACATATGGGCGGTCTTCTGCATCCCCTCATTAACTCTTGAGGAGGTCTTCCCACCTACCAGCCTAATTGCAATTCATTCTTGGGTCAGAGGGTTGTTCTAATCCTGAGCAATTAAATCTAGCAAAGTAATGGTTCGGTGGAGGTTAATGCAACCATTCCTGGTCCCCTCCACCATCTCTTTCATATCATTTGTGGTCTCTCTTAGCACATCCCATTTCCAACAATCATGTAACATATCCATTTTCTATTAAAATAACAAAATATACATTCATCGACCTTTCATACAAAGGTCCATCAAATCAAACATTCACACCTTTGAGTTTTCCATAGTTCCTTGGCCAATATAGTTATATTTACAACTGGGGAAATAGGGTGTTACAATTCCCTCCCCCTTAAAGAAACATCGTCCTTGATTTTCTATCTGTCAACATGTTATGTATATACAGGAGTAAACAAAATTGGATATGTCTGTCTCATGGCATCTTCCATTTCCCACATAGCCTCATCTGGTCCAAAGTGTTTCCACGACACCTTGACATGTGCAATGGTTCAGTTCTTGAGTGGGGTTTCCTTCTTGTCTAGTATGCATTGAGTTTCTGGCAGGAATTGTCCCTCCGGTTCCACCTGGATCATAGACCAGTCAATTATATGATTATAATCATGTACATATTTCTTCAAGAATGAAACATGGAAAACATTATGTGCCTTTATTGTGGGAGGGAGTGCAATCCTATAAGCTACATGTACCACTCTATCTAAGACTTCAAAGGGTCCACAATACCGAGGTTCCAGCTTGGCACAAGCTCCCATTCTCAGGGAACTCTTCCTGGGTCTAACTCTGAGATAGACATGGTCTCCTATCTTGAACTCTCTGGGGGTTCTCTTTCGGTCGATGCAACTCTTCTGTCTATACTAAGCAATTTTCAATATTTTTTTTATTTGAATCACTTGTTTCTCCATTTCTTTCATCATGTCCATTCTGATTGTAATTCTATCCACTAGATTACTCCAGCTAATTGGAATATTTCACTGTCTACCATAGAGGGCTTCAAAAGGGCTCATCTTTAGTGACTCTTGATAATCATTGTTGTAGGAAAATTATACCAATGGAAGGTAGTCTTCCCACTTCTTAGGTTGATTCATTACATGCATCCTTAACATGTATTCTAATATTTGGTTTACTCTTTTTGTTTGTCCATCAGTTTGGGGGTGATAGGCCGTGTTAAACAACAATTTAGTCTTAAGGCCAACCATCAAGGATTTCCAAAAGCTTGAAGTGAATTTTGTGTCTCTGTTGGATATAATATCTATAGGCATTCCATACAGTATGAATATATCCTTCATGAATATGTTGGAAATATCTATCTCCTTGCAAGTCGACATGACAAGAACAAAGTGAACATACTTGCTCAATTTGTCCACCACTACCATGATGGCATCATTCTGCTTAGCCAATTTTGGTAATCCAGTGATGAAATCCATGGAAATGGTTGCCCATTTCCATTATGGAATTGGTAGAAGCTATAACAACCTTGCCGGGTTCTAGTGTTGTGCCTTAAATTGCTAGCATTCTAAGCACTTAGCTAGATAGTCAACTATGTCCTTTTTCAGTCTAGGCCAATAGAATTGTTTCCTAATGGTCATGATCATTTTCTGATATCATGGGTGACTAGTATATGGTCTCTTGTGTAGTTCATCCATTATGAACCTCTTCAATTCATCACAACTTGGAATATACAATCTATTTTTGTAGGTCAGTAGGCCTTCATCAAGCATCTGATAGGCTTCTTACTTTAGCCCTGTAGGCCCCCCGCCTTAGGTATGAGTTCACGGTCTTGAAGAATGCATCTGTTTCTTGTGCATTATTGATTCTTTCCATAAAATCCATTTTACAGGTGCTTATCGTTGCAAGGTGAATCATTTTCACACTTCTGCTAAGGGCATCAACCACCCTATTTTCCTTCTCTTTGATGTGTTTGATTTCAAAATCGAACACACTAAGGAGAGCCATCCACCTAGATTTTCTAGCATTGAGTTTTGGTTGATCAAACAGGTGCCTCAAACCATAGTGGTCTGTCATAATTACAAATATCCTACCCAGGAGGTAATTCCTCCACATTTTTAAAGCATGCACTATGACAACCAACTCTATATCATGGGTCACATAAATGATTTCATGCTCATTCAATTTTTTGGATTTGTAGCAAATTACATGTCCTTATTGCATAAGGAGTCCTCCGAGTCCTTCCTTGAAGACATTTGTACACATAAGGAAGTCATTATCAGGATCCGCAATCTTCAACATCGGTGCATGGGTCAAAAGGTATTTCAGTTCCTGAAATATTTCTTCACATTCTGCTATCCAAGTGAATTTAACCCCCTTTTTCTGGAGGGCAGTGATTGGACAACCAATATTGGAAAATCCTTTTATAAACCTTCTATAATATCCTACTAATCCCATAAAGGATCTGATATCAAATACATCCTTTGGGGTAGGCCATTCCATAATAGACCTGATCTTGTCGGGGTCCACTACCACTCCTTTAGAAATAACATCGCTTAAGTAATGGACTTGCTTCTGGAAAAATTCACACTTGTTAAACTTAGCGTAGAGATGATGATCTCTTAGTACTTGAAGTACATGCCTAAGATGTTCTTCATGCTCTTCTCTATTCTTGGAGTATATTAATATATCATCAATGAAAACCAATACAAATCTGTTTATGAATTTGCTGAGTACATTGTTCATCAAGCACATAAAAGTGGCCAGGGCATTGGTTAATCCAAAGGGCACCACCAGAAATTCATAGTGACCATACCTTGTCCTGAAGGACATTTTGTAGATGTATTCATCCTTGATTCAGAATTGATGGTATCCATACCTCAAGTTAATCTTTGAGAAAATGGAAGCACCCCTTAATTGGTCGAACAAGTCATCGATTCTTGGTAAGGGGTACTTGTTCTTTATGGTTTTATTATTGGGTTGTCTATAGTCTATGCACAATCAGAGCGTGTCATCTTTATTTTTCACAAATAGGGATGGTGCTCCTGATGGAGACACACTGGGTTGGATGTAGCCTTTGTCCATCATTTCCTTTAGTTGTAGCTTGAGCTCAACTAGCTCAGGTGTACTCATCCTATAGGGTGTCCTAGACACTGGCACCACTGAATGTCTCTTCTCGAAGGTAGACATGGTACCACTTCTGGAAACATGTCTCTATACTCTCTTAATATGGGGTGGTCCTCTAGTTTTGATTTGTCATCCTCAACAGAATCCAACACATGTATTGCATATAGAGGACACCCCTTTATGCAATAATTTTTCATTTGAAGGGCTAATATTTGTCTCACTGAGACATTCTTTTGAATCCCTTGGAGGGTCATCTTTCTCCCTTCTTCATTTACACATTCTAAAGTTTTATGGTAACAATCCAACTTAGTTTTATAAGCATAAAACCAGTCCATACCAATCAAAAAGTCATAAGATCTTATGAGAAGTATGTTAAGGGTCGCTCGGGTGGGCAATCCATCCATGATGAATTGGCAAGCTGGCATGACCTCTGCTACTTTTATTTTGGTTCCAGTGGCTAGTTGTACCAACCATGGCTTAACATGTCTAACTAGTTGCAGTTTACACTTATTAATAGTCTAAGGGGCCATATAAATCAAGTTAGAACCAGGGTCAATTAAAATACAAACTAGATGGTTGGCGATCATACCTTCCATCTCCAACACTAAAGCTTGGTGGTTGGCTTATTTATTATCCAAAGCCACACAAATCCGTGGCATTCTCCTAGCCACATCATTGACTGTGGTAGCTTATTGGATGTTGTAGACTCTCCTACTATTCTATTCTCTATGTGGGCAATCTCTCAACAGATGTTCTTCTCTACAACCCCAACATTTCAAGGGTTCTCTCTTTGGGTTATCAGCCTTTCCTGGGGTTGATCCAAAAGGTTTATTTCCACTATGAGAGGGAAAATTCTACTGATACACACTTCGGGTAGGAAGGATCATCCTTGAATCCTTCATGTAGTTCTTAAATCTTAAGGATTTAAACCCCTTCTTCTTGAATCCCGAACTACTCTTCTTCTTCCAGTCCTCGCGAGGCTCTGTCTAATGCCCAAAATGTTCATAACAATACCTTGCCTTCCAGATAGTGTCTTCTAATGTCTTTGTCTCATCAAAATCAATCCTGTTCCGATAGGTCTGAGGTAACCCACTAATAAATTGTTAGAATTTTACCTTTTAATATTTTATGTAGGGTACATACCTCAACAACTCAAGGAATTTATTGATATATACCTCTATGTTGAGTTGTCCTAGCTTTAGTTCATATAACTCCTTAGTCTTCCCATCGAAGTATTTCTCTGACAGATACTTCTTCTTGAAGTGTTTCTCAAACTATTTCCATGATAAGTCTTTTTCATGGATTCCTTTCACATTCTTAATATCTTCCCACCAAATGGAAGTCTTTCCATTTAGGTTGAAGATGGCTATTCAAGCCTTCAAATTTTCATAATAGTCATGAACTCTGAATTACTTCTTTAAACCAAGCAGCCAAGTTTTTTCCTCTTCCCCTTTCTCAATCTCTCCATTGAAAGATGGTGGTTTGGCTTTCTTGAACTCTTTAGGGTCATGACTTTTGGAAGAAGATCCCTCAGAGTTGCCCATTTCCTTTCCAGAGGACTCTCCCGATGAGCGTCCCCTACCTCCAGGTTGGGCCTTCCTTGAGGTACTTCTCCCTGTGTGGCCACTTATGGGACCACATTTTCCTATTTCATGTGGACTTTGAATTCTCTCTGTATGTCGTCGGTCCACATGGTTGGTTGCAGGTCCATGCTGCAACTGCCTCTGTATATCAGATAAGCTCTGCAGAAAGACTGCATTGATTTCCATTTGTTTCTCTTCCTCCTTTATCAATATCTCGTTGTTAGTATTGCAATTCTGTAATTCATCCATAAGGCTCCTTAAAGTTTCAGCTATATTCGGAGGGGTCTTTGTCGCCCTCCTCTCGTTAGACTCTTTGTCTCTATTGTGGGAGCCCTATTCCACTTCATGGTGCATTGCCATCCTTTATGCTTGTGATTTCCTGTGATTCATTGACTACTGGAGTGTTGAAAAAACACTTACTATTAGCTAACATTCTGGTAGTTCATGAGCAACACATAGTTTATTTTCTTAAATACACACACAGTAGAAAGTTTTCATTCTTTTCTTTAGTAATAGTCTAACCAGATTCTTTAGGAAATAGGTAAGGTAGGTTGTCACCCTTAAGATTTACTTTAACCATAATTTTTAAGTGACTTGTCCCTGAGCCAAAGCAAGCCAAGTGTTCTAACCATGCTATGATACCAATTTGTAACACACCCATGCTGGGTCATCGAAATTTTGTTTTCCTTAACTATCTCAAATCCTTCATTCGGGGTCATTGTCACCTTATGCTCATATAAAGCGTTCCAACCACATTATCCATGCTAAAAAATGAGCTTAGAACTGGAAGATAGACCTCTCCCAAGTTCCTTAGGTGTTCATTGGTTGGGGGCACGCGAATTTCACGTGGATCCCACTCAATAAGCTCCATCTCGAGTCCTCCAATGTCCTAGAGCTTCCATCATTCCAAAATATATGGTGGATATCCATCCCCCAAACAATCCAATGATTGGGTTTGATCCTCGGCTAACTCATAAGCTAGCGGTGAATTCGGCGTTCACCCTTCAGATTGAAATCTAGGCCTAGCCCCTTCCCTCCATCTACACTCACATATGACCATGGGCTGTAACCAGATGCCAGGACAATAGTCACTAAGACAACCACTGCGCGAATCCTTCGGAGGGGAAAATATCTGAAGTTCACAATCTGGCACCGCATGTCCTCAGAGAATTTGACAGCCCTGATCCACTTTGGGACTCCCGGCTTCAACAAGGTCTCAAGTCTTCACACACAAAAACCTCCAAAATAAAAACCTTCTGGAGTGTCAGATATTCTGACACATGTCCTCCTCTATTAAATGGTCATGATGAACCCCGACACTTTGGCCTTCGGTAGTTTTGGTGTCACCACACTCCTATCCTCCCAAAGCGATCAACGTCGGGATGACTACATCGTAGATCCGATGGCCAGGATAGGACCTAAAGGATCCTTAGATCTACATTCCTAGTCACTTCGCAAATTCGGGCTTCGAGAGTTCTGCACACTTTACCCTCACTTCCCTCCGAAGTAACTTTCCTCTAAAGCACACAGATCATTTCCACATGTTCCTCTAGATCCAATGGTCTAGATCTTCTTCGCTACTCCGGGCTTCGGGAGTTTTCGAAGATTGAAACTTCAAATCCTCTGAAGTGGCTCTTCTCAAGAGTTAACAATCTACTACCATGTGCCTCCCTGTTCCAACAACTATGATCTACTCTGGCACTTCGGGTCCCTTTGGAATATCTATGATACTACACCCCAAATCCTCCGGGGTGTTGAAGTACTGGACTCTCGAATTTCCAATCCCTTCACCAACCAAGTTGTCTAGGTGGGTACATACCAGGGGATGACACATAGATGGGTTAGGGGCGACACATTCCCTTTCCCAGGATGACACGTGTCACGTTCCAAAGGCTCTATGGGTTAGGTGATGCACATGAATCTAGGTGGCATGTGGCTCGTCAAGCTTAAATCCACGTCACCGTGGATGGAATCACTACACCTCGTTGTTCCAGCCTAATCATCTTTCAACATACCTCAAATATCACGATCGATATCTGACCAATACCTATTTGTTGAAATATCGACGGTTTATAATGCTTGTAGGGCCCCAACATGGTCTCTCTTTACCAGAGAGCTCAATCTTCGCAATCTAGAAAGTGATCGCCCAAATCTATCTAATCATGGTCATTTATTCCCCACCCTGATGGGATCAATGACGTTGGTTGATTGTAGGCCATGAACTAGAACATCCGTTAATTTCACCTTCGCACTCTGCAATAATTCCCAACCATCGATATAATTGAGCAGATGGTGTTTGATCCGTTAACTTTAGTGGATCTTTGAGTCGATCCGATGACTAAGATAGGATTTCCTCCTGATGAATGGCTCCCATTCATCTCATCTCTCAAGTTATTTATTCATCTATGGCTCTTGTTACTCAAGGACTTCAGGTAACTTTGACTATCGTGAAGGTTGATATTCTAGGCATCGAACTCCTGAATCTCCGAAACCATTACGAACTATCCCCTTTCGAGCTAGCGAGGGGTTCCTAGACCTAGGTCACATGGGCCTTCAGATGACTCTTGGGACACAAGCTCTACTTTTAGTCGGTTTTTGGTTAAGTCCGTGGGCGCGAGTTCAAGGTCTCTCAGGCTACTGGTTTAAAGGAAATGGCTTACTAACTCGCAAAACTTTTAAGTTATGGAATAGGGCAAGGTAAAATGGTGAGGTTACTAAGATAGTAGCAGTGCCAAGAGGCTTGCTCCAACTACAGAGCTGCGAGGTAGCTCCTTAGGGAAAACACCCTCGAGAGTTAAACTGGAGCATACGGGAAAAGCAGAAGCATAGGTTCTCAAGGAAGCCAACATAGACAAATAACTTAACCATTTCAATATAGAAAACATTTATAGATATGTAAATACATGCATGCAACCATTAATTCCCAATCCAACACATAGAGTATGAAAACACTTATCAGAATCAGATAACGTGAAGCGACTACTGGAAGGGGTGCATGTTTCCACCCAACCATAAGCTCAGTCACTCCTAATGGATTTACCACTAGCCACCCTTGAGCTAGACCACGATGGTTTTTTTATTGAATCTCTTCTTTCGACACAGAAATAGATAGGGATGAAGGTTACTCTCCTTCTCCCAAGTTAGTCTCTCTTTCCCGCGATCAGAACACTCTCTTTTCATAGTTCTCCCTCGAACCTGAGAGCTCAGTATCTATTTCCTGTGATCAGAAGACACTATTTTCATAGTTCTCCCTTGAACTCGAGAGCTCAGTCTCTCGTCTCTGCACTCTTCGTAGGTCCTCCTCTTTGAACCCCATGCTTTCCTTTCTTTCCTTTTCCAACAATATTGTGTGTGGCCCAAATTCCTAGTCTGTGGTTAGGTTTGGAATCCTTACAGATGAGTGGTCTACCACATCCCCTCATTAACTCTTGAGGAGGTCTTCCCACCTACCATCATGACTGTAATTCATTCCCGGGTCAGAGGGTTGTTATGATCCTGAGAAATTAAATCCAGCAAAGTACTGGTTCAGTGGAGGTTAACACAACCATTCATGTTCCCCTCCACTATATCTTTCATAGCATTCATGGTCTCTCTTAGCACATCCCCTTTCCAACAATCATGCAACACGTATCCATTTTCTATTCAAATAACATAATTTACATTCATCAACCTTTCATACAAAGGTCCATCAAATCAAACATTCACACCTTTGAGTTTTCAATAGTTCCTTGGCCAATATAGTCATATTTACAACTGGGGAAATAAGGTGTTACACCGTTAAAAACTAGGTTTCGACTGAAAGAATATTTTGGCCGAAAACCTGAAAATGGGATTGTTTGAAGGAAACTCCAAATTCTCTCCATCTTATTTGATCTTTGGAGGTAGTGGACTCCTACAAATACTCAGAATTTAGTTTCCAAATTAGCAATAACATTTTTAAAATTGAATCTACCTTCATTGGATATAATTTGTTTTCATTTTCATTGTATTTATCTAATTTTATTTAGTTTAATAAAAAAATCACTGCACAATATTTTTAGGTGAGATTGTGATTTAGTGAAATGAAAAATCCATATCTCTAAAAACACACAGTGGAAAATTATGGAAAATTTATATTCAAAATCCTTAAACTGTTATCTTCAAAAGGGTATTTTTAAATTTTACTTTTAAGTAAAAATTAATATAGATACATGGTGGGGCAAAATATATGTTTAAAATATGTAACTTTTTTAGATTGGTCAACTTCAAAAAATTCTAAAAATTATAATATTTATTCGTCATATTCAAAACTATAGTCATCACAAAAAGGAGTCTTTGTAGATTGTTGCAGCATATTTCATTTCTCAAAAACAAATGTTTAATAATGGATACATTGTTGGGGGGAAAAATAACTCATTATCTTTCCCTTCATTTTTAAGGAACATACTGTCAAACAATTTCCAAATTGGCATATCAAATCTCGATAAAAAAAAATTAAAAAATAGTCAGTAGAAAGATAACAAAATTATTCAGAAGTTTTGTTTTTACAGTAAAGTAAAATTCTAAATAAAAAAAATACTTTTGTTTATCGTAAGTTGAAGAACCTGTTAAAATAAAAATAAAACTTCTCATAAAACAAGAAAAAGTGTTACCCATGTTCATGATTTTACCCAATAACATTATTTTTTTTAATTTAGTCACACGGTGTATATGAAAATACCAAAGGAAATGGTCAAGATGTTGAATGAAGAAAGTTGGGATGATGTTAAACTCAACTATACAGATTCAAGTTCTACAGTAGTATTGAAACAATTCTTTTTGCATTCAAAAATGTATGTTGATTTATTACATTCATATTATTCATTTGTAAGTTAATTTATTTCTATTTTAATAGTTATAGATATATAACTATATGTTTGTTTGTTTCATTAAGGATGCCAAAGAAGAATGCAGATGAAGTACCTGAAACTTTCAAAAGTTTTATTCAAAAATCAAAGTTTGAAAGAGAAAGAAGGAGACGTGTTCAAAATGTTCAACTTGATGACACCCTTGATCACTACATTTGGAATGGGCTCAAAACTTTTCAATATAAAGTGATATTAGGTGATTGTGAACAACTTGGAAATATTGTTCATAAAAATAATACTCCCTAGTGGTTATAATATTCAAAACATTGGATTTGATACTGAGCCTCATACTTACCAAGATTTTAATAAAGTGGTTATGGAGTTTATGGAAGTTACAACATCGCCATTTTGGATATTTATGGTATTTCATTCAGACACACAACAAGGATTAGTACAATCAAGCTTCAAGGGGATTATTAATTCAAAATTTAATCGAATTTGCACTTATTTATGTTACAGGCACAAACCTATTATTCAGAGCTCCAATAGAGAATCATTTAAACATGATTTTGAGAGTATACATCTTGCAACCTAAACAAAATATGATTCTTATAATTCTATTCTTGTCAATGCAAAGGATGGAGAGACTCCTAGTAGTATATTGGTATACAATGTTGTGGTTAGAAACCTAACATATGAGGGAAAAGATTTGAAATGAGAGATGGTTAAAATTTATAAAAAACCACAAGCATTAATTAATTATCTTATAGATACATTTTCAAATGAAGGAGATTGGGTTTTGGATTTGTTCTTAGGTTCAGGTAAGAATTATGATCTTATATTATTTTTAATTTATGTCTTTTTACAGTATCTAACTTCATTATTTATTTTTTATTTGACGATTAGGTACAACATTAGCATCTTGCTTATAAAAAGGAAGGAATTGCATAGCCATTGAAAGTGACCCAATGCAGTACAATTTTATTTAACAAAGAATTAATGATATTCCATCTCTTCTAGATGAAATGCAAGAAGTTGGCTTGATGAAAGGATATTTTAGTCAATCAAATGTGGAAAAAATGTCAAAGGAACCTCAAGTACCATTAGGAGGAATGATTGGAAAGGATCACTTTGGAGAACTTGTGGATATCAAAGAGCCAATAGAAGAACAAAATGACACAATGGAAACACAAAATGACGTTGAAGAAGATGATAATGTTTCTGTTGAGAATGATGAATTTGGGATATATGATATTGTTGATTAGTTTTAAGATGCCCTTGAAGACGATGCTCAAGAGCTATAACTGTAATTTTTGACTTTCAAATTTTAAAATAAGAATGAAGATGTATCTATTGTTGTTTTGTGATGAATCTTTTTATTGTTTTCTTTTTCATTTTATTTGTATGTGACTCACTATACATTGGAAAATTTTATTAAATGTGGTCATTTTTTACTTCAAATGTATAAAAATATGAAGGAAAATAATAATTTTTTATAAAAGTTTTGACATTTTTTGTTCAATTATGTCCATAAAAATGCTTTATTTGACATGTTATTTTAAAGGAATAGGTACCAAAATGTTTAGGTTTTTATTATATATGGCTATAAAATGTATAGTTTTTTGCTAAATATTAAAAAATAATGTTATTTAACTACAATTATTTTATATGTATTGAAGTAAAGGTAAACAATGCGTTAAAAATGATGTTTTCCACTATATTTAAAAAGTATGGAACAATAAATTAATTGAGACAAAAGTATATGAAAATCGTAACTTCAAAAAAGTAAATGGTAAAAAATATTTTTAAGATTGAAAGAAGCATGAAAAAATGACTAAAAACATCATTGAATAAAAAAAATTAGAAAAAATTGAAAATAGATGAAAAATAAGCATTTAAAAAAATAATGTGGAAACATTGTGGATTGAAAAAATTAAAATATCAGAAAAACACCTAAAAATGGAGGGGGGTGCTACTGGTAGTACCGTTTTTAAAAATGGGGTAAAAAATTGGATCCCCCCAAAAATGAGAACTTTGTAGAGTTCTCGTTAATTTGGTAACTATGTTCTCCTCCGAGGTAGTACTATAAACCAATATATCATCCAAATCAAAAATAAAAAATGAATCTAGATAAGGGCGTAAAACATCATTCATTAGTATCATAAATGTAGTTGGTGCATTGCATAAATCAAATAACATAACCAACCACTCATAAAAACCTTTCCCATCTTGAAGGCAATCTTCCAAATATCTTCTTCTTTGAATTGTATCTGGTGATATCCCAATTTAAAATCTAGCTTAGTGAATTACTTGACATGTTGCAACCGGTCCAACAGATCATCAATCTTGGGCATAAGGTACCGATTCTTCAGTGTAATTTTGTTCAATGCCCTATAATCGATACATATTCTTCAAGTCCCATCCTTCTTGGGCACAATTATGATGGGTGATCCACAAGGTGAGGTACTTGGTCAAATCACACCCTTCTCCAACAACTACTGCAACCGCTTCTTTACTTTGTTTGCTTCCAAAACAAGTTGTCTATACAACCCAATATTCAACAAGGGTGAGTCTAGCAATAATTGGATTTCGTGCTCCACTTCCCTCTTAGGTGGTATCCCTTTAGGCTCCTGGAACACTCCCTTGTTTTCCTTTATAAACTCCTCCAATTCATTTTTCTACTCCTTAGTACACCCTTTCATTGATGTCTTTACTTTTATGACTCTTCACTAGACCGATTTTGCCTCAAAAAAATTAAAACATATTTCTTGCTAGAACTGATCAATTTCTTAGCTTGATTGGCACTTACGAGTGAATTTTTTTATTTTTGTTTATGTTTGTTGATGATGAAGGATTTCTCTTCCTTGATGAGGTGGTATATTTGGCTCTATGCATGAATATAGCATCCACCATATACATATAGGGGCTTCCGAACACTACTTTTCATACATATAGTGGTACTGCATCCAATTCTACTTCATCTTTAAAATCAACATGTACAACAAATTTAATCTTACATTTATTTGTTAGCTTGATCTATGCATTGTTATTTACCCAACCCAATTGATATGGGATAGGATGATCATGAACCTCCAATCCAAGTTTCTTGACTAGATCTACTACTATGAGATTACCATGTGAACTAGAGTCGAATAGAGCATCTATCTTGGTCTTATTGACTTGAATATTGATGTGGAAGATCTTGGTCATCTCCTTCTCTTCTTGGTGATGAAGGCTACTCAGATTCACATCCTTCTACACATGTGTAGAAAATATTTTCATCCACATTAGAGCTACTTTTGACCTAATTTCTCAAATATGTGCCTAGAAGGTTCTTTTTCTTTCCAACCTTCTTTCGGTTCTTCGAGTTCAACGCTCAATGTAATTTCCAACACTTTTCCTCAGTGTGGTAATCAATGTTGCAATGATTGCAATGATAACTGGGATCTTTGCACTGACGTGTAGTGGCTCTTGTATTATTATCTTTGCCCCCTTTCCATTTATTCTCCCCCTCCTTTAAAGCTCCCTGGTGCTCTTTCATCTTAGAACCACTTGGCTACCCCTTCTTTTGGACTTTGTTTTCCAGGTGTTGTGCCTATACACATGACTCATTCACTGTCCTTGGTTTGAAGAGAATCACCTAATTTTGTAAATGACTATGTAAACCCCCCAGATACTTGAGGAGTAAATTTGGGTTCTTGGGAGAGATACCCAGCATGATGGCCATCTTTCTGAACTCAATGGTGTACTCCTTTACAATCTTCCCCTACCTCTACCTAAAGCAGTTCCATTAGATCAATTGGTCCTCTACATACTTGATACGATATAATTGGGACTTGATGAGGGTTTTGAATTCCTCCCACCTAGTTACTGGTGGATTACCCTCCAGCCTAAGTGTTTTCATATGGATTTCCCACAAAGTTAAAACAAGGCCCTCTAACTTCAATATAGAAAATGAAATATTTTTCTCTTCATCTATATGGTGAGTGCTAAAATAAACTTCTAGTTGTTCTAACCAATGATTTAATTTTAATGCATCTATCTCATCTTGGTATGGCTTTATGTCCACTTTTCCTTCCATCTTGAACAAGGACTATGAATGGTTTATGGCACTATAACTCAACTACTCTTTACCACTTTGTTACCTTGATATATACATCTTGTTTACCCATCCCAAGGGATATGGGCTAGGATGATCATGAACCTACAATCCAAGCTTGTTGACCATATCCATTGCTATGAGAATAACCTATGAACTAGAGTCAAATAAAGCATCTATCTTGCTCTTCTTGACCTGAATCTTGATGTGGAAGAGCTTGGTCATCTCCTTATCTTATTGGAAATGAAGGATACTTAGATTCACCTCCTTTTGCACATATGTGCTTCATCCACATTAGAGATTCTTTTGACTTGACTTCTCCAATATATGGCTAGAAGGTTCTTTTTCTTTCCATCCTTATTATAGTTCTTCGGGTTTAGCTCTAGATGTAGTTTCCAACACTTTTCCTCAGTGTGGCCATCAATGTTGCAATGATTTCAATGGTTTCTTGGATATTTGCATGGATGTGCAGTGGTTACTATATTATTATATTTTCCCCCTTTCCACTTACTCTTCCCCTCCTTGGAAGATCCTTGTTGCTCTTTCTGCTTAGAACAACTTGGGTTCCCCTTCTTTTGGCCTATGTTCTCTAGGTATTGTGCCTGTACACATGCCACATCCACTTTCCTTGGTTTGAAGAGAGCTACCTACTTTCGTAGATGAATGTGTAAACATTTTAGATACTTGAGGAGTACATATGGGTTCTTGGGAGAGATACTCATCCTGATGGTGATGTTTCTGAACTCAGAAGTGTACTCATGTACACTCTACCCCTACCTCTTCATGTAGTGACAAAAGATCCATTGGCTCTCTACATACAAAATAAGGAAGAATTTGGACTTGATGAGGGTTTTGAAGTCCTCCCACCTAGTTATCGGTGGATCACCCTCTAGCCTAAGTGTTTCTGTATGGATTTCCCACCAGGTTAAAGAATGGACATCTAAATTCAATCTAGCAAATAAAATTCTAGTTGCTGCAACTAATGATTCAATTTTCATGCATCAATCTCACCATTGTATGAATTTTTGTCCACTTTCACTTCCATCTTTAATAGGGAATGTGAAGGGTTTATGGCACTGGAACTCAACTTCTCTTTCTCAGGTTCTTTCTGTGACTCCTTTTTTGGGTCTTCATTATCTGCCAATTTCATGTCTGATCTGACCTTTGAGTTTGATATTCCAAAGTCTTCTTAGAATGGTTTGAGCTTGCTTTCTAGAGAAACCATGAGGAGGGACATATTGTGATATATGTCAACAAATTTCTTGTCCAACATCACAAATCTCTCCTCTTCTAGACCTTGTTATGATATTTAGACACTTAGGAGTAATTTAATATCAACTTGGTTTAATGTGTTGTTAGGTAAAATTGTGTTTCTTAGTGTGTTTATTTAGTATGCATTAGTATGCATTTGTAGTTAGGTAATATGACAGTCACGATATGTTCCCGACATAGAGTGATCTGACAGATCATATTCTCCTCGATCTTAAAAACTACATTGATATGTGGATTAACACTCAATTGGTCCATGGTCTCTATTTAAAGATCATTGAGGGTCATTCACTAATGATCGATTGAGAGAATATCTCTTGTAAATCTCTCTATAATCTTTTTCTTTTGCATTAATAAATTGCTCCAAGTGGCCACGTTGTCTAGGGCCATGGATGTTTCCCCGTAGGGGTTGTTAGCGTCAGAAGTCACTCCTGGATTGCTTGCAGGAGCAGAGCCCAACGCCCATCAGTTTTATGTCACGATTTGTTTATGGAGGGTGATCAAATGGAGATAACGGCTCTAGGAGGTATCACTCTAACTCAGGGACTGAGTC
>SNQJ01S0069136.1:27418-63734 GCA_010110895.2 Picea sitchensis | reverse complement strand
ATCATGGTAGGACTGATGAGTTGACGTGGAGTAGTGAGTGAGCAGTGATTGGGCAAGAAAAACGATGGGCAGATACAAGTGGCCGGATCCATGGTTGTTGAAGTGTACGAGCCAGATGGAGGAACTCAATGACGGAGAAGAAAAATGCAGACGTCAAAATACGGGAAAAAGGATGTGGCGGCAGGGGATAGGTAATGGAGGTCCGTGATGAATGTTTCGGGATCTCGGGGATTCGGGATTCGCGAGTTTGGAGTGCGCGAGTTCTTTGTATCTGGGATTCCCGATATCCCGATGTGCGATGAGCTCCTTTCCTAGGGGCTAGCCCCTACCGGCTAAAATATGATCCACATGACCTGTCCTCAGCTCTGTCGGGAAATCGTGCATCGACATATCGCGATTCCTGCTGCTATGTGCACGGGAACTTCAATTCCCCGATCCCCGAATCTGCGAGATCTATCGCCACGTGTCTCCTCTAAAGAACGGCTCTGATCCTTTCGGCATTTCTGTGGGCCCGATTTTCCCGATGCTCCTGGCACTTCGCGTCTCGCAAAATAATAAGGCTGCCCTTTGTGTGTTGAAGTCACGATGGGAGAAACGCCGAGATGGCCAGTCCTTGCGACACGCGCCCCTGGATCGGACGGCTTATAATTATCCTCCCAATAGAAAGGACCCCTTTACTGCTAAATGTCGGGTGAATTTACAACCCCGAGATCCCGATGACCGTTGATCTGCTTCGTGGATGGATCACGGCTGCCAATATCAAAACTTTGCCCACTCGCTTGACCCGCTACTTGGAAAAACAAACAGAAACTCTCCGAGCTGCGCTTGAGCATTTGTGCGACTAGTGGGGCCGAAAGCTTCTCGAACCCATGACTAGAATTATTACTAACAGGGGTTTTATCATGTCAAAAAATTGTTGTATTGATATTTTATATAGTTGTGTAAGTGGTTACTAAAGGTCTTCATACTCATTTGGAATACATGTGTTGTCAAGCATATCTCAAGGGTTATTATGAACAAACTCGTCGGCCATGGCTAGGGTTTTGTGACTTTATTAAACCAATTTTTGGATCCCTACAAATTCCAAAAATATAGAAAATAAACCTTCTATGATACCAATATGATATGTAAACTGTCGTGGATATTCCGTTGGAATAGTTTATCACAAAAAAAATGATAATTAAAACTGGGAACAGTTCATCACAAAAAATATGATAAATAAAACTAAAATCTACACTATGAAGGTTAAATTCCTTTATATTATAGAATATTTAGTTATTGATTTTCATGCTTATGTATAAAATAGATAAAATGTGGAAAATAGAGAACAATAAAATACAATCACACACCATCCATAAAATAACACAAATATTTTCTCTAGGAAACCCTTACGAGAGAAAACCCAACTAGAAGGTGAGACTGCTCTACTCTCTTTTCTTTGGTATGGAAATAATGCAAGTACAAAGGAGAGGGAACTCTCTATGGATTCACATGAGACCTATGGCATGCTAGGATTCTACAAAAAATTAACCCCCTCCATTATTATGCTCTCTAATTTTCCCACTCCCATTTGTTCTTATTTGTTATGGAACAAAACACAATAACATAGAATTCCTCCTAGTGGTTCGGTATTTAACATAGCTCGATATCCATTTAGGGGTAGGGTTTTGACTTCCATAACCCTCAATTGTGATAGGGTTTTGGATATTTTATAAACTTCTTGAAATTACGTATGTGGCTATCCCCATATGCGTGAGTAACAGGGGTTCACATGGCATCCTCTTGTTCCATGGTGGTCAAAATGGTCAGTCAACTTACGAGAGGCATAACTTTTTCATGCGAGATCTAATTAAGGATTTTGACTCACATCTGTAAAGGTCTTGGAGTGTAGAACATAATCATGGGTGTGGGCACAATTTCTAAACACCAGAACCCCCAAAAATGTCATTTAATGACTCAAAATGGCCCCAGAAGGTTTTAGACCCCAATTTTCCAAACTGGGACCTACCACTAAAATGTCCCTACAAGCCAATTCCTCCATTTTTCACTTTGATGACATTGATATGGGTGAAAAATAATATAATTATCCAATCCATATCACTTAATATCATAAATTTCATTTTTCATGATGGGTTGTTGTTTGAATATTATGTGTGGGATATTGTCATGATCCAAATTACGATGGTCTCATGAACATTTTTGAGATTACCAAGGCCTACTTTGGGGTGTGTGAAAGTGATTTTGGAATGGAAGGATTTAATTCTTAAGGGATTCATAGATAAAAAAAACCTAGAGGCATCAATTTTGTACACTAAGTCTACTTGTTGTTGTGGATTATCAATCTCTTAGTTTATGTTCAATAGCTAGTGATGGATTGGTTGAATGATGTATTCCATTTGGGTTTAGATATGAGGATAGGAAAAATTATGATTTGGGGTATAGGTGGCATAAAAAAATGGGAAAAAGCATTGAACCAACTAAGCATGGTTTCAAATTATCCCTCTAAATATTAAAGGCACATTCAAATCTCATTCCCATTATCCCTAATTGCCCATTTTGTTGCGACAACAACTTGGAAGCGAGTTGTTTGAACATAAGATATTTTTAGATTTGAGGGGGTAAATAGGAGGGATTTCACTTACTCCTAATCAAAAATTAGTTATATTTCCTCTCTTCGTTGGAGCCCAATTTCACTAACAAGAGTTTTAATTTTCTCATGTTTCCTCTCCTCATAATATGTGGTTAATTCTTTAATTATATCCCAGACTTTTACTTTATTTACAAGGATTGAAGGGATGGGGTTGGGATTGGGTATGATGCTCGATTTTTAAGGGAAACCCTAGTGTTTGGACTTGTCAATTGACCTATATTAGTGGCCCCTCTTTTATTACCACCTATTTTTATGAATTTTCTCTTCATATTAGGGGGATCAATTAACTAATTTTTCGTGACATAAGGATTGTTGGAGAAAGTAGGGTTGTTTCCAATATCTTCCATTATATGGGGCCTTATCCAAGTAGTATAACTACAATGCATGGATTTAGATATTAAACTAGAACGGGGATATGAATGAATCTTTAGTGGTAGTGGTGAAGCCTTTGACCAACTATCACTATCATTGAGATACTATTTTTTTACAACAATTTGTTCACAAGTAGCATACAAGAGGGAAACATAATGTCATTGGTTACTTATAGTTAGTACTAAGATGTTGATAAGTAGGTTATTTTTTCGAGTATTGATGATCCAGATTTATGAGAAGAAAGAAAGGAATAATAGACTGAATAAAATAACACAGAGATACATAGAAAAACAACATATATCCAGTGAATAATAACTTCTATTGAATAAATGAAATAGGTTGAAACTGTAAAACTGTAGAAATGAAAACAACTTGCTTGAATGGCGGTATTTATATCTGAGAAGAGATGTAGATTTTATGCACATCTGTCTAAGAAGAATGATTACAATGAGGCTCCAGAGGAATTTTTAACATTATTCATGAATGCCAAAACCCTAGACATCCAAAAACATAACCCTAGGAGATGAAAAGCCAAAAGTCACGTGGGCCCTGATGGGTAAGTTGGTACCTCAACTTCTCGGGGTCATAAATTTTCAACACGGCCTCCATTTTAGGAGTGTGATAGCCCGTTGGAAAGGTATTTTCAAAAACTACACATTATGCTATCAAAATTTTACTTTGTCTATAGTTTGACTGTGGAAATCCAATACAAACATTGTTTAGGGCCCTAAAACGTCCCTGGAAGTACATAAATATGTACTGATATGAAAACTTTCAAACTAATCCAGTTGGATTAGGTGGGAGACCAAAAATATCCATGTGGAAGCTGTATAGGGCTTCAAACATCCTTGGAAGTGTAGAATCCACAATTACAAAGAATTACATAAGAACGTGTTGAACTAAAAATTGTCAAGAGGAGCCAGTTGGAATAGGTGGGTGGACACCAATATCCACCTAGATCAGTCCTCCCCTCTTAGGAAGAAATGGTATCCATTGTGTTGAGTTCCCCCATCACGTGAGGAAACTTTTGATAAATTTGGCCCCGGTTGAGCCACTTTCCTTGGTGTAGGATTTTCCTTACCTTGACAACCCAATTAAGTTGGATCCTCTGTTGGCGAGTGTACTTGACCTGTGTGTCCATTATATGATTAGTGGATGCATGTTCCATGCAGTCAGGGTTGACATTTGTTGGTGTCAATTGTTCTTCGATCTTTGAGGTGTCCAATAATGGTGGAAAATATGGCCGAAGTAGTTCCACATTTAACATTGGGTGCAAGCCAAGGAAGGGTGGAGTGTTGAGCTCAAAAGCATTACTACCCACAAAATTAGTGATAGTGTAAGGCCCATAGCGAAGTGGGCGGAGCTTCTGATGGGGCCCTATAAGGTTCTCTTTCTAAAAATGTAACCAAACGTTGTCTCCCAGCTAAAACTGGTGTGGTACCCAGTGTTGATCATGGCGCTTCCTGTACTTAGCATTGGATTTTTGAAAAATCTCATGGACCTGTTGGCGGATGTACTGTATCCAATCAATGAATCTGGTGGTTTTGTTGGCCTCAGTATGAACATGGAAATATTATGCCTATGTGGTTGCAAGAGGTAGTGCAACATCAATGGGACCCAAGGGTTGGAATCCAAGCCCCACCTGAAATGGGCTATGGTCGGTGGAGCTATGGAGAGCTTTATTGTAGCTGTGTTAAATATAGGAAAGAATCTCATCCCATGTTCGCAGATGGTTATAATTGTACATGCACAATATGTGCTCATCTGATTGACGACCTTTGTCTAGACATTGGTTTGGGGGTGGAAAGGAGTGGATTTAGTGAGCTTCATGTCCAACAGTGACTAGAGACTCTACCAAAATGTGTTGAGGAACTTGTCCTGATCTGAGGTGATGGTTTTTGGTATCCCAAAATGGACCCACACTCATTCGAAGAAGATCTTGGCAATATCTGTTGATGTGATGTTATTATTGCAAGCTATGATAATGTCCATCTTTGAAAATCGATCAACCACCACAAAGACACAATCATTGTCATGCTTGGTGGATAAAAGGCCAAATATGTAATACATGGATATGGATTCCCAAGGCCTCTCAAGAGTAGGAAGAGGGTTGTATAAGCCTTGCTTCTTGATGGATGTCTTGGAAATGGAACATGAAGTGAAGGATATGATATACTTGCTGACGTATTGCTGAATTTTTGGCCAATAAATATTTTTTTGTAGAATGACCACAGTTTTCTCCACGCCAAAATGTCCTGCCATCCGATTGTAGTGAGACTCCCAAATCATCTTTGCACGCTCACTTGTGGGAATAAAAAGGTGGCCCAAATGGCATAAGAGTCCATATTAGATTTGAAATTAAGTGATATTTGTCCCTATACCCAAGAGTTGATAGGTGGTGGAGAAGTCAGGGTCACTCTGATAAAGTTGGGGCCACTCAGATGCCTCATGCCCACAAGAATGGAGCATTGTGGTGAGTACAGAAATGGGAGTGTGACTAAGGAAGTAAATGACATGATTTGTGCTCCCTGTTTTACACTTGATGTTGAGATGGAACTGTTGTAGGTATGTGGACCACTTTTGATGGTGGTCATTTTGCAACTTCCCCTATGTCTGTATGAATTGCAGAGGCTTTTGATCAGTTTGGATGATTGTCTCCTTTCCCATAACGTAATGTTTCCATTGACAACATGATTTCACAATGGAATACATTTATTTGTCATAGGTGGGGTATTTATGGAAAATATTTGAGAGTGTCTCACTATGGTATGCTACTAGATGACCATGTTGAGTGAGAACTGCGCCTACAACATAGTCAAAGGCATCAGTCTTAATATCGAACAATTGTTGTAGATCAGATAAGGAGAGTACTGGAATTGAGCACAAGCGATGCTTTAGATCATAAAATGCTTGTTGTTGTGCCTTCCCCCATGCAAAATTTTCCTTTCCACCACCCTTGGTTACTTGGCTAAGGGCCCATTCAATATGGGATAATCCTAGCACAAACCTTCGATAGAAGTTGGAAAGTCCCAAGAAGCTTTGAAGCTCGGTTAGTGTGGTTGGGGCTAGCCAGTCACGAATGACTTGGATCTTAGATGGATCCACATGTACCCCATGATTATCAACATTGTTTCCCAAGTATTGGAACCTATTCATGCCAACAGAGAATTTTTTCAAATTGACATATAGCTTGTGCTTCTGCAGATTGCCCAAAACATGTTGAATATGTTGCATGTTCTCTTCCCAAGTTCTATTGAATATGAGGATGTCATCCAGATATACCACCACAAAAGAGTTGGTGAAGGGTATCAATACATCATCCATCAATCTCATGAAATTTGTTGGTGCATTTGTTAAGCCAAAGGGCATGACCAACCATTCGAAGATACCTTCTTTAGATTTGAAAGTTTTCTTCCATACATCAGTTGGTTCGATGGGAACCTGGTGGTAGCCAAACTTTAGGTCAATCTTTCTGAATAACTTTTCCCCCTTGATTTAGCTACAAAGAGAGGTTGTTTGTAGAGGTCACGGATGTGGCAGCAACCTTCTACTTACTGTGAGCATAGATCACAAAGAGGATGAAATTCCCGATCTGTGAAATGACCTTACTGCATTTCCTAGCAAAGATTAAAGAAACAAAAGTAGGTGGCGCTACCTCTAGTATCCTGTACAATTGTTTTCCCAAAGTAATAATAACACTGTGAGGTATAGACTCATACATAGCATGTCACTTCCATAAATATGGTTGGACTAAAAGAGCATCACAAACTTCAAGGTGAGAAATATCAACCAATACCTCATCTTTGAAGAGCTTGATGTTGCAGGGTAGATGAAACTGTTGGCTGACGCAGATATCTTGTCCTTGGAGAATCCAGTCGATGGTGTTGGGTTGCAAGTGTGGTTTTATCGACAGGTCTAGCCACTTGATGACCTCTGTTGAAATCAATTTCTTATGACTGCCTCTATCGAAAATGAAATGCAGTAGAGTCCCCTTTACCCACATATATGAGTGAAAGAGGCATTCTCCTTCCTCTGGTTCTTCTAGTTCACTTGGTTGGACTTTGGTGGTAGTGACAGTGGCACTATATTTAGCATTGATGATCCACTTCCCACTTTCTGGATTAGATTTGGTGTCAGAATCTGCCTCTGACTTAGAAGCTTTCAGCTTGGCCACTAGTGACTTCTTGGAGTGACATTCTTCGGTGTTGTGCTAAGGTCTTTTATGGTATTCACACCATTTTCCCATGTCCTTCTTTGACTTGTCATTACCCTTATTGGGTTATGGCTTGGACTGATTGTCCTGAGAATGGTCATCTTTGCTCTGCCCCTTTTTTGTGGGTTAAGGTTGCATTTTCCCTGTTTCTGCTGTGAGGAGTTTGCAAATACAAACTCTCGCCTCTTCTTCTTAATTTTCTTCTCGATCTTCATAGCATATCTATAATCCACACGTAATGATGCGATGTACAAAAAATCCATTTTTGTTTGTATGTATCTATGCAGAAATCCACGATATTCAAGCACCATATATCATTCAAAGTCTTTGATACCCAATTTGGTGGGCATGGTATGGAAAATATTGGTAAAATGTGGTATTGTCTAGTCCCTTTCCTAACGCAGCATGGTCCATATTGTGCATTAGTCCTCGTAGCTTCCAACAGGGTAGTATTGTTCTTTAATGGAATCCTTGAAGGAATCCTATGTGAGGGTGAACAAAAATATTGCAGATTCCTCTATGTAACTTTTCTTAGAGTAAGTATCCCACTAGTCCTTAACATGGGGGATGGACTTGAGGAATGAAAACATAATTTTTTCCCTGTCGGAAAAATTGTGGACCGAAAAATACCCTTCAAGAAAATTCAACCATTTATCTAGAACATCTGCATATATCAGTCCTTCAAATAATGGAATATCAAAATTTACTTGTACCTTGAAGGGGGTTGCATGGACACTTGATGAAGATGTGTCTCCTGTGGGAAACCATCGAAGGATCTGTGCAAAGTTGTCCATCATTTCATTCCTTTGTCGCACAAGAGATTCCTCGAGAATTTTTTTAAAAGGATCTCTTGCTCCATCATATTTTTTCTTGTCCCACATGGTTTGTTGACAGGCTTTAAGTGGCCAATCTTGCAAAGGATCGACTGGTTCGAGCCCCAAATTATTGTACCCATATCTTGTCGAGGACATGCACGAATAAAAATGAATGAAGAGAAGACCACTATGATACCACTGATCCGGATTTATGAGTGGAACAAAAGGAATAACAGACTGAATAAAATAACACAGAGATACAAATAACAACAACATATATCCAGTGAATAATAACTTCTATTGAATAAATGATATAGGATGAAACTGTAAAAATGCAGAACTGAAAAGAACTTGCTCGAATGGTGGTAGCTATCTCTGAGAAGAGATGTGGCTGCTACGTGCATCTGTCTGAGTCGAATGATTACAATTAGAATCCAGAGGCCTTTTTAACATTACTCATGAATGCCAAAACCCTAGACATCCAAAAACCTAATCCTAGGAGATGAAACACCAAAAGTCATGTGGGCCTCGATGGGTAATTTGGTAGCTCAACTTCCTAGGTTCATAATTTTGCATACGACCTTAATTTTAGGTGCGTGATAAACCGTTGGAAAGATATTTTCAAGAACTACATATTATTCCATCAAACCCTGACTCTGTCTCCAATTTGACTGTGGCAAGCCAAAAAAAAACACTCTTTAGAGACCCAAAACGACAATGGAAGTACAAAAAAATGTACTGATATGAAAATTTCCAAACTAAGCTAGTTGGATTAGGTGGGTGGCAACCAATCTCCACCTGGAAGCTCTGTAGGGCTTCATACAACCTCAGAAGTGTAGAACCCACAATTACAAATAATTACAGAAGAACGTGTTGAACTAAAAACTGTGGAGAGGAGCCAGTTGGAATAGGTGGGTGGCCACCAATATCCACCTCGATCAATTGCACATTAAGAAATCTATAGATAATGAATATGCACGCTTTAAACTTCTAATAGAAGTAATAGAAATAATAAATTGTGAACATCTTGAAATAAAGTCATTAATTTTTGTTATAAGACAATAGAGGTAGAGAGAACCATATACTCAATCTCTAAAAAATTTAGATGTGTATAGAAAATGTTGATACACTAAAATGAAGATTGAGCATGACTTTTAGAGCCACTCAACATGCCTACAATGTCTCTTTTATACTTTCGCATAGCCCTTTAAAACAAAAGTACAAACCATGACAAGTTTGTTTCTATGAGTAATGTTGCCCATATTTATAGGTGTGGGTTTACCTTTGATGACACTAACGTCATAGTAGGGTTGAGTTGTTGGATATTGAACTCAATTTGATCCATTGAATTTTGTAAAGCCTAGACTACTCTCTCCATTGTTAATTTATGGCTATATGTTTGGATAACTTGTTTGATTGATAGGTTGGTAGATGGATTTTGAAAGAAATATGTACTTGATACAATGTCCTTAGACCACTATGTTAATTTAGTAATGATAGATCAATATTCAAATTGAGTTTCTTGTAATTTTTCCTTCAAATAATCATTGTAATACCAATTTTCTCTTGTGGATGATAATGTTGTGTGTGCATGGATAGTCGTTCAATTACAAAGCGTTTCATATTTTCTTATGTTCTAGTATTAGAAATAACTAACACTAGCGGAAAGAAGAGTAATCGAATACCAAAGAACCAAAAAGGTTGGTATCCCCATCCCCTTTCTAAAGATAAAATAATAAATGTTGTAGCTACCAAACTAATCGGATACCAAAACACTTAATTATTGAAATATAATACCAAAACATTAGCAATCACTTTAATTTTGGTGCTTGATACCCAAAATAATGAATACAAAAGCAATGCATTGTTGGTAACCAATTTAATATCTATCATTTTGTGGTAGTTTTAGACATTATATTGCATGGTCCACTAGTCGTAAACACTTCTTATAGTGCTACATATGAATGCTATCATCCTCGAATAACTGAACATAACCTAATACACATATGTAGAGAGGAAAACTTATGCATTTCCTAGTTGATGGGTTTAGAACTTATGCATTGTTCAGTGGATATAGATACATATTAAAAACCTTAATATATTTGTTTCCATACTTGTATAATAATCATAGTCTTGAGACCCATCAATGGTATCAAAAGTATGTAATAGGGTCGATATGACATTCATGGGATGAAATCTCCCTTTATAGGACTTGTTTGGTTGTTTTGAACCACATACATGACCCAATAACCATAAATGCATCTCACAAGATCAAATATGTTTGTTTCCATCCTTGTAGCATAGCAAGGGTCATCAGACCCATTGGTGGTGTTGAAATCACATAATTTTTCCCATGTGATTCTCATAAGACAAATATTTATAAACCTCTTTTCCAAGGAAAAAATATGGAAATTTTATTACATATGAAACAAAATTACATATGTATATTCCAAATAGCATTCGAGAGGTTTCAAAGCCATCGTAAATATGCATAGAGAATTTGAATAGACATAAAAAAAAAATGAGGATCTTTCATAATCCTCGTCTAAGAAGACCAATTTTCTAAACAGAAGCTTATATAAACATTTTGGGAGGATCAAAAGACTCTAATATAATGTCCATATTAAAAGAGTGACTATTTTCTACTTACTTGGGATCAGGAACTGAATTGTGAAAAATTGTGAAAAATTAAAAAAAATTAGACATTTCATTGTCAAAAAGAGTCTAAAATTATTCAAGAGGTTTGTAATGATATCCATATTTAGACACTCGGTTGAGAAGATATTCCCAGATAGAGTCTAGGCTCTTTTCCCTAATTTTCCAAGCTCCCCGAGCCACTTCCACTCCATATTTTGAGAGTCCATCTTCTTCTTGGTTCTACTGTTTGTATACATAAGAATAATCGATGTGAGAGAAGGAACTCGCGAGTCTCAAAATCTCAGAGTAGATTGGCCAAAGAGTGTAATTGTGCAGAGTGCTTTTTACAGTCATCCAATTTATTACAATTTGTGAATCACCATAAATATGTAGGTGGGCTATTCCTTTTTATTTTTCCAGAAGGAGGGTGAATTTGAGTGCCATTAATTCATTGAGTTTGTTTGTGTCTCTTCCTAGGATGGTTGAGAAAGAAAAGGATGAGGATTCAATTGTGTAGATAATACCTCCCTCTCCATCAAGAGTGGGATGTCAACCTTGGGAATCCCCATCAAAAAATTATCGAGGATGGTCTATTAAAATGGGAGTGATTGGTTCAAGGGGATTTGGGGAAGGGGAGGGGGATTGTCGAAAAGAGGAAAGAATGGAAAGGGATTGTGTGACATATATGGAGGGGGGGGAAGGATTTTTTCCTCAAAGGGAGAGTGGTTCTAGGCAAGCCATATGCCCTAGGAAGCTATGAGAGGGAGGTATTTAAAGTTTGAAACCACTGAAGACGAAAACCAAAATTTTAGCCCTGCTTCAATTATGGCTCTAGAAAAGGAGAAGGCTTGTCCAAGTGCCTTATTGAGATTCTTATAGACATCCTTTGTGTATGGGAATTATAGGAAGAGGTGTTGATTCATTTCATTATATGAATTACAGAGGCCATATCGTCCAGGCCTTGTAAAGTTCCTTCTCTAGACTATGTCCCAAGTGGGGGATTTATTAAGAATGAGGAGCCACATGGACAATTTTTTCTTTGTTGGACATTTTGATTTCCAGAGAGATTTTCCCCACCAAGGAGGGGGGCCTCTCAATGTTCCATGGAAAAAACCTTGTAGCCCCATTTTGGTCTATATATGTCAGTTGGATTTGGGAACCACATAATTTTCTCTTCCTGATCGAAGAGGTGAACCATGGAGTGGTGAAGGGTTTCTATATATTCTGACCATTGAGGATCATATTCATCATCCAATCCCAATTCATGTTCCTCCAACCACCTTCCTATCCAAATATGTTTTAGGTAATAAAATACTTGATTATTTAGTTCATTAATGATTTGTTCATGGAGGAGATTCTTGTTTTCAAATCCAATCCGGGGGTCCCTTCTAATGAGAATATTTTTCCCATTTCCTGTATTCTAGATGAGGAAGTTCTGAATTAGAGGGAAAGCATTTTGAACCACTTTCAAAACAATAGAACCATTTTGGAATATTTTATTTGGGTTTCTTATCCAGTTATCCAGGGATTCTCTAGGGAAGTAATTTTCTTGGAGGAATCTAGGCCATAGTCCATTTTCTTGTACCAGCCTCCACACATTTTTGGTAGCTAGAGCCTGGAAGAATAGATGAATATTTGTATCCCCCATCCCCCCAACTCCTTTAGGGAAGATATTGTCTTCCAAGATGAAAGAACTAAAGAGGATTAAGATTTGGAGTTGAACCAAAGGAATCTGAAAGAGAGTTGGTGGAATTTGTTGAGTATTCCTTTCGGGACCCATGTGAGGGTGATCCATTAGAATGGGATGGATTTAATATTTCTATAACACCAATGTACCTTCCATGGAGAGAAATCTATTACACCATGAATTTCTTTTTTTCTCAATTTTTTCCACCAGCCCCAACCAATCCCTTTTGATGTATCCATTTTCTTTATGGTGAAATCCCAGATATTTAAATCCCAAGTTCAAGTTAAGGTGGGAGACTCCAAGGATCGGTGTGGCTTGTTATTGGTATTCCTTAGAAAATCCCCAGAAGAAGAACGAGGATTTATCCTCATTGATTTTCATTCTGGTTTCTTTGCAGAAAAAATCAAGTAGGGACCAAAGGTGCAAAATAAACCTCAAATTTCCTTGACAAAAATTGATAATATCATCTACAAAAAGGAGATTTGTAAGGGAGAAGTGGGAGATTACCATAATTCCTTTGAGGTTTCCAAAATCAACCGCCTTATCTAAGTCTGATGAGGCCTTCTAATACAAGGAGAAAGAGAAGGTGAAAGAAGTTAGCCCTAACAAATTCCTCTTTTTAGCTTGAAGAAGGGGGAAGTCGAGCCATTTATAAGAATGAAAAAGGAAGAGGTGTTGATATTGTTGGACACATTGGTATGATATTTTCATTTATGTCAACAGATTGAAGGTTATGAGATCAAAGCTCAGGAGAGATAACATATCAGGTTGTGCAAAATACATAGCGTGAGGTGTAGAGGAATCCAACATAAACCCAAAGCTTAGGAGGAGTCATAGCATTCAAGTGAAGTCGAAATAGAGTTCTACAGGTAGATAAATCGTATGAAAAATAATTCAAGTAATCTAGACCATTGATCAAAGATAGGAATAAAGTTTGGGATCACTCACAATCATCCGATCATTGGTGGAACAAGATTAAATATCAACTATTTGATAGCAAGGTAAATCAATGGATTATGGATTATTCGGGGTCGAGAAGGAGCACACCAAATAAAGGAAAAGTGGGCCTGAAGTAGGAATAGACCAATGGTGGAGATTAAATCGAGTGATCCTGATTGATGAATCTGGAGGTAACACATGAAAGCTATTGATTGATGTTCAAAGTAAGATATTCAGAGTCCAGTGGAGAAGAGTTTCTATAAAAATCTAAAATCGGAGTATTGAAAAATAATATTCCTTTTCGATACCATCTATTCGGAGAGATGAATAATGTGTATTGAAACAATTCACCCTTATATTTTACTCCAAAGAAAAGGAATCGAAGAATATTCATTTTTCCTTATATCGACTTCCATTTTGAAGGACTCCCAGAAGTCTATAAGAAATTCTCACTGTTGATGTATTTCAGGAGCATTCCCGACCGCTGATCAAGCATAGTGGCCAATTGTTAAATTTCCACTATGTTGAAAGAGCACAGATCGCAGATATCAACCGCATATTAAGTCCCGACCATCAATTTTTTTATCCTCCATATAAGAAAGAATCATCCATCTCAATGAAATATTAAGTCGTGATCATTGGATTATTCAATGTGACCAAATAAGTACGAGGGTATCCAAGTCTCATTACAGTTATCAGTCGGGCATTGTGTGGTGGCCCATAGATTTAATCCTGACCATTGGTTGGGGATTAGTGAATCTTTGTTGGAGATCAGGGTTTGAGTCAGCGAGGACCATAGATCATGCAATATCTAATCCGGAATGTTGGTCAGAGTCATCCATTCAGAGGAAGATATGGTGTTTCAATTTTAGCATCCCGAACTCTGGGAGACGTCAATATGCGAAGTCCAGATCTAACGATAACCATTGATCCTCAAATCCAAGGGAAATGTTGGCATTCATTCGATTGTGGAAAAATAAAATATGACCGTTGAAATTTCAAAGAAAGTGGAATGATGGGATAATCCCCACAGGTGCCGGCAAGACTGCTTTGCAACCAGATTTCACTGGTTACTATTCAGAGTAATTAGAACTGTGTGTGATGGGAAACGCCGACGAGAAAATTTGATAATGCCTTTTCATTAAGCGTCTGGTCGTACTCATGGCCATGTGAACAATTGCGTCGTGGGAAAGGAATAATGCAGACTTTTGGAAATTTGTGTCTGTCTGTAGATATTCAAATCCAGAACAATTAAAATAATTAGTGATGGGTTAAAATGATGAAAATTTTTGCAAGGGATTTGAAGTCTTTTAACAAAATATTATTATTAATAATAATAGACGTTATTATTGTTAATTTAAATGAAAAGGCGCAATGGTTCAAACAAAGGGACACAATGCTTCAAAGCTCACACCAGTTGGAAGACTATATAAGAAAGAAAAGAGTGGTGAAGAAGAAGTGTCTCTATAGTCTAGATCAGAAGAACAAAGTAGAAGCAGAGTCTAAGAAGGAAAGATGAAGATACTTATGTAGTGAGGGTGGAAGGGAGGAGCAAGGAAGGATTCATATCCTTTACTAAGAAAAGTATTAAAACAAGTGATTTGGTGCTTCCTAGGGTTGGTTCCCTAAAAACAAGGGAGTTGGTGCTTCCTAGGGTTGGTGCCCTAAAAACAAGGGAGTTGGTGCTTCCTAGGGTTGGTGCCCTAATATAAGGGAGTTGGTGCTTCCTAGGTTTTGTTTCCTGAAGAAGGGGATTTGTGTCTCCAAGAGTTGGTTCTCTAAAGGGGATTGGTGTGCTTCACAAACATATATTATTCTTTATAAACTTTGTAATGCTTGTTGAAGTATACTTATATAATTTATTGTTTAAATAAAAATTCCATTGTTTGTTGAAGTATACTTATATAATTTATTGTTTAAATAAAATTCCATTAATGATATAAAGATGATACTAGAATAAAAAATTAATTAATAATTTTTAAAAGGTAAAATCGATTCACCCCCTTGAGTATTTCCAGCAATTGGTATTAGAGTTAGTCTGTTCAACATAATATAATAACTAGAAGGTAGATCCTGAAAGAAATGGATCAACAAGAGGGAATGTCTTCCAACAAAGCACCATTATTTAAAGGAGGTGATTATGCTCTCTAGAAAATAAGAATGAAAAGATAACTATTGGCTCTAGTTTTGATGTTTGGAAATATGTAGTAGATGGTTACACTATACCAGCTACTCCACCCACAGGTACTGCAAGAAAAAATATTTTCAGTGACCACTCAAGAGCATTCAATTCCATTCTAGGAGGATTAACAAATCCTATATTTGTTAAGGTAATGCATTGTAAGTCAGCTAAGCAGATCTGGGACAAATTGGAGGTTATATATGAAGGACATAACAAAGTCAAGGAAGCCAAACTACAAACCTACAGAGATCAGTTTGAAAATTTGAAGATAAAAGAAGAAGAGAACATTTTTGAATACCTTCATAGGGTAGATGAGATAGTTAACTCAATCAGAGCAGCAAGAGAAGAACTGTCAGATAAACATATTGTACAAAATATTTTAAGGTCGTTACCTATAAGGTATGATGCCAATATTTCCACAACTAAAGATAGACCAAAACTTGACAAAATCATAGTAGATGAGCTCCATGAAATTCTTACAGCATATGAGATGAGGACAGGACAAGAAAAAACAACAAAAGGAGAATCAACATTTAAGGCTTAGATAAAGAAAAGAAGAATCAAGAGAAGGTGTCTAATGAAGATCAATTATATGTAGAAGAGGCCAACTTTATAAAGAAACTCCATAAAGGATTTGGAAAATATAAAGGAAATTTACCCTTCAAAAGTTTCAACTGTGGAAAAATTGGACATTTTTCCAATAAATGTCCCTATCCTAAGTAGGAGGAAAGTGATGATGAGAGACCTTCAAAGAGAAAAGAAAAAACAAATATAAAAGGAAGTTCTAAAATAAGAAGAAAACTTTCTTTACCCAAGAAGATAGTAGCTCATCTGAAGAAAGTGAAGAACAAGAACTAGAGATTATATTTATGGGAATTAAAACTCAAGATGATAATCATTCGAAAGATGAATAAGAAGTGAACCTGGAGGAAGAATTCATCCGTGCAATTGAAGAACTAAGAAAATCTAAGAAAAAAAACAAGTTACTAAGGGAACAACTTATAGAGGTTGAAGAATCTACTAAATCAAGAAAAAATGAGGTTTCCAAAACCATTAGTGATTCAAAACAATTGATTATTGAGTTAAAAACTCAACTCTAAGAAACCAAAAGAAAAGAAGTAATATTGAATAAGGAACTCAATGAAAAATAAAAAATATATAGTATATTGGCAAGGATAATTTTAAGGATGAAAACATATATAAAATTATAGAAACCTAGGAAATGTAAAATGTTTGGTGATACTTTTGTAAACATATTCAAATTTCTAAGGATTTTATATAGTTTCTATAAAATTTTGACGATTTTGAATATTAAATAATTGTATTCTATGGAATTTGGGAGAATTGATTTTAGAAAATCATCTATAGATATTGGAGGATGAAATAGTTCAACTAAAAGGGAAACTAGAAAAAGAAGACATTCAGTCTAAGTTTGAAAACAACTTAAAAATCTTGAACAACATTCTTAGCAGTAAGAGATCATCAAATGGTAAGACAGGACTAGGATATGATCCCTCTACAGAACAAGAGAATGAAAAAATCATCTATGCATATGTTCTTAAGAACTCCATAAGAAGAAAATAAAATAAGACAAGAACAATACCATTGAAAACTGTCCCAAATAAACAAAAATCTGCACTTCCTAATAAAGAAAAAGATGACGAGAATAATAGAATCATCAGAAGGAATCCCTCTAACAGAAATCAATATATCTTCCTTGTCTATTGATATTCCTGTAAAAATTTTGGACATAAATCAATACACTGTAAAGCTTATAGAAAGTGTAATCCAAGAAAAGTTCAAAGATATGAAAATAATAAGGATAATGCAGAAAGAAGAAATTATAACTACTTCTCTCCCTTACAAGACTACAATGTTGAATGTTACAAATGCAACAACTATGATCATGAATCTAGTGAATGTAGATTGTTAAAATACGACAAAAGGATAAATATTCCCAACAATAAAAAAGTATGGAAGAAAAAACAAATAAAGAAAACAAAGTGAAATGTAGCCCTATATGCGAGAAACCAAGGATTTCAGTGGTATATAGACTCCAGATTCTCTAAACACATGAATGGATATCAAAGAAAATTTCTCAAGTTAAAAAGGAAAGGAAAAGGAAAAGTCACCTTTGGAGATAATATGTCAGCCAAAATGCTGAGTAATGACACTGTCAGTTTAGGGAATAACAAAACCAAAGAAGAATATGTACTTCTAGTAGAAAATCTCAATCCTAATCTCCTAAGTGTAAGTCATACATGTGATTAGGGTCAAATAATTACCTTTGATTCTCAGAAATGTGATATCAAAAGAAAATATACCGGAAAGCTAGTAGCAATTGCACCAAGAACATCTAGCAATGTGTACATCCTTGATGTAGATGAAGAATAAAAATGTTGTTTAATTCAAGAAGACGAAAGATGGATATGTAATAGAAGGTTAGGACATTTAATCTTTTAAAAATTAATCAAATCCAAAAAGAATGAGGAAGTAAGGGATCTGCCAAAAGTTATTAAGCCTTCATATTCTATTTGTAAACATTGTCAAACAGGGAAGAAAACAAGAGTTAGTTTCAAAACAAAAGAGCATTCCACAACAAAACCATTAGAAATTATTGAAACATATCTATGTGGACCTACCAGAAATAAAATTATTTATGGGGAACATTATTTTATATTGATCATTGATGATTACACAAGAATGACTTGGGTATACTTTCTAAAAGAAAAATCAGAAGCCTTTGAGAAGTTTGAAACATACAAAGTCCTTGTAGAGAATGAAATAGATCTCAAAATTAAATGCCTGAGACTAGACAATGGAGGAGGATTCACCTCTAAAGAGTTCATTCAATTCTTTGAAAATCATGATATCAAAAGAAAATTTTAATCTCTCAGGACTCCTCAACAGAATGGACTAGTGGAAAGGAAGAACATAACAGTTCAAGAAGCTACAAGAACCATGTTAAATGAAGCCAAGATTCCATAAACATTATGGAGAGATGAAATCTACAAAACAATTCACATACTTAATCAAGCTCAATTGAGACCCAACCATGACAAAACTCTTTATGAACTATGGTTTGGCAGGCCAACATTTGTAAAATACTTTATAATTTTTGGAAGTAAATGTTACATTAAGAATGATGAAGATAATTTAGGGAAGTTTGATCCAAGATCTGATGAAGGCATATTTTTAGGTTATTCACCAAATAAGAAATCATAAAGATGTTATAATCTTAGACTAATAAAGATATTGGAAAGTGCCAATGTAAAAATAGATGATCTAAAACTAAAGAAGAGCATATCCCAAGACATATCAAAAATCGATAAAGAATCTCAGAAAAAGATGATGATGTAGAATCTCAACAAGAATATGATGATAATGAAACACATGAATATGAACCGTATATTGATGAAGAAGACAATGAATAAACACCCTTGCCAAAAACTCCATCGAAAAGAGTTCAAAAGAATCATTCTAAGAGTCAGATCATTAGAGATAAAAATGAAAGAGTAGAAATGGTAAGGAAACTCACATTTGACTTAGAACATGCAATGTTGTCGATGATAGAACCTAAATCATTTAAATAATCCAACAAAATTTAAAACTAGAAAAAGGAAATGAATGAAGAAATTAACCAGATAGAGAGCCACCAGACTTGGGAATTAGTTCCAAGACCTAAGGACAAGAATGCGGTAGGAACCAAGTAATGGAAATGGGAATATTATAAATAACAAAGACAGATTAGTTTGCAAAGGATATGCTCAAGTAGAAGGTATTGATTTTGAAGAAACTTTTTCTCCAGTATCAAGACTAGAAGTCATCATAATGTTCTTGGAATTTGCATGCTTCAAAAATTTCAAGATTTATCAGATGGATGTCAAGTCAACATTTCTGAATGTAACTCTAGAAGAAGAAGCCTATGTTGAACAATGAGAAGGATTCATGCTAACAAAAAATCATGACTATGTGTGCAAGCTAAATAAAGATTTGTATGGTACCAAGCAATCCCCAAGAGCATGGTTTTCAAGGTTAGATCAGTACCTACAAAAACAAGGATATAAGAGAGGGACTATTGACAACAACTTATATATCAAAATAGAATATCAATGTATGATTGTTGTGGTAGTATATGTCGATGATATCATATTTGGGAGTAAGCTTTCTATAATGAGAAGAAAAATTTCAGCTGAAATGAAAGAAGAGTTTGAAATGTCTATGCTGGGAGAACTATCTTAATTCTTAGGTTTACAAGTCACTCAATCAGAAAAAATAAATATTTATTTACGAAACCAAATATATCAAGGAAATGTTGAAGAAATTCCAAATGGAAGATATTAAACATGTAAGTACTCTTATGGTCATTGGATGTAAACTAATTCTAGATAATGACTCACCAAAAGTAGAACAAACTATGTACAGATCAATGATCAAAAGTTTGCTCTATTCAACAACAACTAGACTTGACATCATGCAGGTTGTAGGACTAGTGGGAATATTTCAATCTGCACCTAGGGAAACTCATCTAAAAGAAGTAAAATTATATTCAGATATCTTAAAGGGACCCTAGAATTTGGATTATGGTATCCAAAAGATAAATACTTTACATTAAATGCATACACTGATGCAGATTGGGATGGTAGTATAGATGAAATGAAAATCACTAGTGGAGGAGCATTTTTTCTAGGAAAATGTCTAGTAGCATGGATAAGTAAGAAACAAAAATTCACATCACTATCCATAGCAGAGGCATACTACATTTTTGTTGCATCCTATTGCACACAATTTCTTTGGATGAAGAAAACATTAGAATATATACAAATAAGATGTGATGATCCCATTACTATTAATTGTGATAACACTAGTGCCATAAGTATCTTTAAAAATCCAGTAATGCATTCTAAAACCAAACACATCCCAATCAAATACCATTTCTTAAGATATCATATTACTCAAAGAGTGGATAAAATAGTGTATGTGGACACCCAAAAACAAATTGCAGACATATTCACAAAACATTTTCCCAGGAGTACCTTTGAAAATATTCGACAAAAATTGGGGGTAATTCACATACATCCTTAAAACCACAAAATTCGCATTAGAATAAAAGGGGAACATGGTCAGGGGGGGTATCACCACATGGGGAATGAAGAAATATCCTCTCTATCATTCTTGTCAAAGGGGGAGGAAATTGATAAGCAACGAAAATAAAAATATTTCAAAGAAAAGGTCTCCATCAATGCCAAAGGGGGAGAATGTTGGAAACAATGGTATGATATTTTCATTGATGTCAACAAAGTGTAGGTGATGAGATCAAATATCAGGAAAGATAACATAGCAGGCTGCACAAAAGACATAGCATGAGGTGCAGAGGAATCTAGTATAAACCCAAAGCTCAGGAGGAGTCAACGCATTCAAGTTAAGGCGAAACAGAGTTCTACAGGTAGAAAAATCCTGTGCAAAAGACTTCAAGTAACTGTAACCATTGATTAGGGATAGGAATAAAGTTCGGGAGCACTTACAATCATTTGATCGCTGGTGGAACAAGACTAAATCTCAACCATTCGATAAAAAGGAAAATCAATGGCTTGTGGATTATTCAGGGTCGAGAAGGAGCACACCAGATAAAGGAAAAGTGGGCATGAAGTAGCATTATTCCAATGGTGGAGATTAAATAGGGGTGATAATGATTGATGAATATGGAGGTAACATGTTGAAACTATTGATTGGTGTTCAGAGGAAAATATTCGGAGTCCAGTGGAGAAGAGTTTCTATAACACTCTGAAATAGGAGTATCGAAATAAAATATTCCTTTTCGATACCATCTGTTCAAAGAGCTAAAGAATGTGGAAGTGGTATCTCTTTGAAGACGAAGAATCGAATAATATTCCATTTGATACCATCTATTCAGAGAGATGAATAATGTGGAAGTGGCATCCCTCTGAAGAAAAAGTATTGAATAATATTCCTTTTGAAATAGGACGTGACACATTGCAGCAGGACCATGTCAGCAAGGACACATGGCCTGATCAGATGGTGACAAGTGTCAAAATTCATATGGCACATAAGGTCTATAAAATTCATGAATCAAGGTGACATGTGGCACACATAATATGGGTCCACGTCAACCATGAGTATTGAAGAATATTCCCTCTCAGAGTTGTTCCTATCGGATTGAAACAATTCACCCTTATATTTTACTCTGAAGAAAAGGAATCGAAGAATATTCATTTTTCCTTATATAGACTTCTATGTCGAAGGACTCCCAGAAGTCCCGAAGAAATGATCATTGTTGACCTATTTCGGGAGCATTCTTGACTAGTGATCAAGCATAATGGCTAAGTGTTAAAGTTACACTATGTTGAAAGAGCACAGACCGTAGATATCAACCACAGATTAATTCCTGGTCGTCGATTTGGTTTAGCCTCCAGATAAACAAGAGTCTTCCATATCAATGCAATATTAAGTCGTGATCATTGGATTAGTCAATGTGACCAAATAAGTACGAGGAAATCCAGGTCTCATCACAGCCGTTAGTCGGGCATTGTGTGGTGGCCTAGAGATTTAATCATGACCATTGGTCATGGATTAGTGGGTCATTGTTAGAGATCAGGATCTGATTCAGCGAGGACCATAGATTGTACAGGATCTAATCCATACCATTGGTCGAAGTCGTCCATTCAGAGGAACATATGGTGTTGGCGTTTTAGCATCTCAAACTCCGAGAGTCTTCAATCTGGGGAGTCCATATCTAATGAGAACCATTGATCCTCAAAGACAAGGGAAGTGTCGATAGTCGTTCGATTGCAGACGAAGAAAATCTGACCGTTGAAAGGTCAAAGAAAGTGGAAGGACGGGATATGACCCGCAGGTGCCGGTTAGACTTCTTTGCAACCATATTTATCGGGTTACAATTCAGAGTAATTAGAAGTGCACATAATGGGAAATGTTGACGATAAAATTTGATAGTGCCTTTTCATTAAGATCCGGGTCATACCTGTGGTCACGTGAACAGTTTCACTATGGGAAAGGAATAGCACAGACTTTTGGAAATCCACGTCTGTCTGCAAATATTCAAATCCAGAACAATTAAAATTATCAGTGATGGGTTAAAATGATGAAACAATTTGCAATGGATTTGAAGTCTTTTAACAAACTATTAATAATAACAATAATAGAAGTTATTATTATTAACTTAAATGAAGAGGCGCAATAGTTCAAACAAAGGGACACAATGCTTCAAAGATCACACCAGTTGGAAGACTATACAGGAAAGAAATGAACAATGAAGAAGAAGTGTCTCTACAGTCCATATCAGAAGATCAAAGTAGAAGCATAGTCCAAGAAGTAAATATGAATGTTCTTATGTAGTGAGGGTGGAAGGGAGGAGCAAGGAAGGATTCATATCCTTTACCAAGAAAAGTATTAAAACAAGGGAGTTGGTGCTTCCTAGGGTTGGTTCCCTAAAAACAAGGGAGTTGATGCTTCCTAGGGTTGGTGCCCTAAAACAAGGGAGTTGGTGTTTCCTAGGGTTGGTGCCCTGAAGAAGGGGATTTGTGTCACCAAGAGTTGGTGCTCTAAAGAGGATTGGTGTCCTTCACAAACAAAAATTATTCTTTTTAAACTTTGTAATGATTGTTGAAGTATACTTATATAATTTATTTTTTAAATAAAAATTCTATTATTGATCTATAGTGATGATAATTAGAATAAACAATTAATTACTAATTGTTTAAAAAGGTAATATTCATTCACCCCCCCTCTCATTATTTGTAACAAATACAATTCATGATCTAGGAGACAAAGGAGTTGTTAAACCCTACTTGAATAAGGATAATCCTTATATACAACCAACTTACCCTATCAAAAGCTTTTGAGACGTCAAATTTGAGGGTGACTGCATTATGTTTGGATGTGTGAATGGAATGGAATCCCTCTTGAACAAGGGAAATTGCTTCATGAACTTGTTGGACTTTTAGAAAGATGAATTGTTCCTAGGATATGTTTTCTGAGAAGAATTCAAGCAACCTTTGGGCGATGGGTTTTGTGATGATTTTATATATAGGAAGGAATTGATCAAACAATATAGGATTTTCTTCCTTCAGGATGAGAGCTATAAAGGTGGAATTGAATGTGGGAAGAATGTGACTAGTATTTCTCGAGTATTCCACCACTCTCACTAAATCTTGGCCTACAAAGTCAAAGCATTTTAGATAGAATTCCATTGGAAGTCCATCAAACCCTGGGATCTTATCCTTTTGAAATGTTTATAGTGTGGAAAGTAGTTCCTCCATGGTGATTTCAACCATCAATTGATCATTTCCTTCCTAATCGATGAATATGGGGAAAATACATGTGACTTTTAGGATTGCATCTATAATGGCATTGTTTTCTTCTTTGAAAAGGTATTTGAAGTGTTGGGTCTCTGCTACTGCAATATCCCAAAAATATGTTGTTGGTGATTCATTTTGTTTGTCGATGGAACAAATCATGTTTATTGATTTCCTTTGATTTAAAAAATTGTGAAATATTTTTTCATTTTCATCTCCGGCTTGGATCAAGAGGGATCTTCTTTTGAGTCACCATTCCTTCTCTCTTTCAAGGAGGATTTTTCTGTGGGCCAGTTTGAGAAGTTTGTATTCTTTTCAATGATATGGTGACATGGATGGGATTGTTTTAGAGTTGTTCCAAGATTGGATTTTATTTTCAATATCTAGAATGGACTCATAGTTTTTTTTCCTTCTTTTCTTTCCCCCTATTTTGTGTGATCTTTTTTACCCTCTTTATGTTTTCCAGGAACTGGAGGGGAGGGGATTTTGGTAGAGTGGGGTTAAAGGGGGAACAATATTATTTGAGGAGAAATAGGAAGGAGTGATCCTCAAGCCAAGATGCATTTAGTTTAAAGGGGGAAAGGGGATTGGAATAAGAGGGGATTGGTTCAAAGAAAATGGGATAGTGGCCCGATTCGCCTCTTGAGGAGACCCATTGATGCATCCAGAGGGGAGATTTAAGGAGGGATTCACATATTAAAAAATGATCCAATATTTTTGCGATGAGAGAATCCCTAATGCTCATGTTTCTCCATGTTGGCAAGATTTTTAGGGGGATTATATCCATAAAACCTGTTCCTTCCAAAGTATGAATAAGGAAATAAGAAATACCATCCATCTACATTGAGGGCCCCTAGATATCACAAGCTCTGAGTGTGAATTTTATATTTCCCCTGATTATTGTGTGTCCCATATTTAGAAGTAGGAGGTGGAGGATCTTAGCCCAAAAATATTTCCGGTCCCCTGAGTATGAACCATAACAATTTACAATGTGAAACTCCATCTCAAGATCTGAAGAGAGAACTACAACCTCGAGAAGCGATCTTTGGACCTAGGAAGTGGCTATATTGAGGGTATCCTTACACTAACCTGCGATAATTCCTCCAAAACAACCAAAGACATCATCTATTGAGAAATATTATCCTGGAAGGATGGGGGAGAGAGAGTTGATTTCTTTTTCTCCTAACATTGTTTTGTGAAGTAGAATTACAGAGGGTTGGTGAAGGTCGACCAACATTTTGATGGACAATTTTCTTGAGGGATTGGCCAATCCCCTACAATTGAGAGAGAGGACGATCATTTGGGAGGGGTCGCTAGAGTGATTTCTCTAAGGTCCCCTAGGAAAGAATGTTGTTTTCCTGTTCGAACTTCTGATTTTGCTTAGTTTTGTGAAAAGGAGAGATAATATTATTTTCCCCTCCGAGAGGGTTTATAATATTGGTCCTAGAGATGGCTTAGTCCACCTTTGATACCCAGTGACAGGAAGGATATGAATTTGGCCTTAGAATGAAGGTTGTATTTTCGTGGTCCCGAGATTGGGAGGGGAGAAGTGTGGAGGGGGATGAGGGGGGATATGGGGGGCCAAATAGGAAAAACATTCCAATGAGAAAGTACAATCCATGGGATGGGAGAAAGTGGGGAGGGGGAGAGGGAGGGAGCCAACAAAAAATGAGTTTGTAGAAGGAGAAGGGGAGAGTAAATTTGAATTATCGGAATAGATTCCTTTTATTTCTCTAGATGATGGGGAGATATGGATGCCATGATTGTAGACCTCCTTACTTATTTGATACACTTGTATTTCCTGATAAGCAGGAGTAATCCAAGATGAAGGATAAGGTGCAGTTTTGGATGGACTAACCTATAAAGAGATTTGTGATTTTTTTACCCAGAGTTTTTTGCGTTGGGATCTTTTGTAGTCTTTGTAAAGATGTTCGTATAAGTGAAATTTCCCAGAGCGAAAAGGAATTCCCTCATAATATAGGATCTTATGGTATCTTATTTTCCCTAGGTGAATAGTAATCAAGTCCACTAGACCACCAGAGAGTCTCTATCCAACTAAAATATGTGTCATCCCCATATAACCCGTTGTTTTGTAAGATGAGTTAGCTTCATAGAAAAAACTTAGGGCATTCCCAATTTATTTGAACACTTCCTTAGACTAGAGAATGAGTGGGAGTCCTAGAATATGAACCCATACTAGAGTGATGTCCAGATGCTCAATGTGGGCGTCAAAATTGACCGTCTATTTCTTAAGAAATAATTCCTAAGAGCCCCAACTCCATCGAGAAGGCATGCATTTTTCTTTGTCAGTTGTTGCTCTTGTTATATATGTAATCCATCCTTTTACTAGGGTTAAACATTTGGGTACATAACCCATAATTGGGAGGAAGAGTGCCCTACTCTAGTTTCACATGGCTTCCCCCATCATCCCGTGACTAGAAAAACAACCAACCAGGGAGGCACTCTCCATTTGAGTAATCTCATTTAATTGGACTCTATCACCTAAAACCAGGTTTACCTCTTCAACCTTGCACTTCACACATTTACGAATTTCTTGAAAGTATGTCATTGAACTAGAAGGGGGATTTTTTGTAGAGAGGGATGGAGAGGGAATATTTGCACTGCCACTCATGAGGTCGGCATCAAGACAACACCCAACAAATCCATGGATTTTTGAGAGCTAAGAGATACCTTCAACAAAAAGAAAAGACAACCACAATGGGAAGTAAGGGTTAGGATGATAAGTGGAGTAATCATGGGAGGGAAAGGGAGAAAGAGAGTAGGGTATGGGGGGTACAGGGAGGGTAGGATTTGATTTTGTGTGAAACCTCAATGGGACTAGTGTTTGCAGGGAGGAGATGGGATATTTTGACATTTGGCAGAGATGCGAATAAGGTAGGGGGGGTTATGACTAAAGAACGATAGGTGATCCCTAAGGGGGGGNGGATGTTGTGGAAGGGGGGGATGGGTGTTCTAAAAACTGACAATGCCCATATATGAGCACCTTCCGTAAGGTATTCGGTAAAGTCCAAGATGTCCTCCTCCTTCAGGTCAAGGAAAAAGAGGGAGTGAGACTAGGGGTTAAAGGAAAATCAAAAGAAGGGGATTGGTGCTCAAAGCCAATAAATATATTATTTCAACATAATCTATAATATATATGATACAAGGCTCTCACTCAATTTACTTTTTCTATCCAATCACCAAATATTTATAAACTTAAGAGAGTGCCACAATGTAATCATCACATCAACTTGTCTTATATCCTCCCCGTTCTTGCTATCATACTCAAAACTAAAAAGAGTACAATCATAAGATGCAAATAGTAAATCATTAAGAAATCTCTTCTAAGAATAGAAGTTACATTATTTCTCAGTCTTTTAATAAATTTTTATTTAACTTGGTTTGTTAAAAAAAAAATACTTTGTAAGATAAAATTAATGATATATTAAAAAATATTTAACGAAGTTTTAAATTAAAAAGTAATTGTTGGGTCTCCCTTTTGACATCTACAATTACCTCAGTTTTTCCTCATATATCGATAATTTTTCCTTGAAATCATAAGTTGTTGGACACAGTAGTATGATATTGTCATTGATGTCAAAATGGTGTAGAAGAATCCAATATAAACCCAAAGATCAGGAGGAGTCAATGCATTCAAGTGAAGCTGAAACAAAGTTCTACATCTAGAGAAATCATGTGCAGAAGACTTCAAGTAATCGTAACCATTGATCAGGGAGAGGAATGAATTTCAGAAGCATTCATAGTCATCTAATCAAGTTTAATGGAAGGATAGGGTAAGCCATAATACCCTAAAGTCCTGAAGTGAATGAGGGCCATCAAATCTGGGCAATGCATGGTGACCATTGGATGAGGATAGGCAGGTCCAATACTGTTCAGCATCGGTGATGACCACTCCAGCTAAAAGGAGTTTGAAACATGTAAGTCTATCCGAAGGTCAAAGGTCCGAAGTAATGAAATCTCATCGATCGTCGGATCAAATGAAGAGAAGGAAAATCTCGTCAACCATTGATCAACGATAGTGGAAGGATAGGATAAGTGGGGCCAAAGGCACGAAGTCCCAAAATCACCAAAATACCACTAGTCGTCCAATCAAGAATGAGCTTTGGATAATGAAGATTCCCCTAAACTCTTCGATGGTGAGAGGGAAGGAATAGTCAGCCCGACATTGACCACTCTGGGATTACGAATAGTCCCAAACAACTAAAACTCTCGAAGCCATGAAGTACCAAAGCCACGAAGTGAAAATCCATGATCCAGGAGGGAGACATGTGGTAGAAGACAAATATGACATGTGGCCCAATCTGTTGGTGACAAGTGTTAAGGTATAGCTGGCACATTAGGTATATGAAAGTCATGAATCAATATCATTCGATTGATTACAGTTGGAGGATATCAGAAGGAGTACTAACAACTGACAACAAACAATCAGTATAACTTTATGACTTATTCGACAGGTAAATCTTTAGAGGGATTGAACTACTTCATATTTTGAGTATCCCGAAGTCCTAGAGTCACGAATGGCCAAATACTCAGAGAGAGGGAGATACTTTGTGCCTAAGTCTATGGTCCTAACTAATGGACATGTGAAGGTTACTAAGTAGGGAGTGATGATACACTGTTCGAAATAATTTACTCCGAAAGAGTTGGAAGACTGCAAAGGTTGGAGTCCCAAAATGCCAAAGTCCCAAGGTGAACGAAAATTGTCCATATCAACGTGCAAAAAACATACAACCGTCAATATTGATAAGTGATTAAGGACTAGTTTGGATTAGCGCTTAGCCATCGCCTATGGTCATATGGAATAGAGGTCCTAAAAGTGTGTGTGTGCAAATTTTAACATACAGAGGAAGAATCTTTCCTTTGTGAAGAAGGAACTTTGAACTAGATAGGATATGGATTATGTCTTGATTGATATTAAGTGATACAATACATCCAATGCATTGGAAAGCTAATTGAAAATCTCAAATATGATATGTTGGAGAACCGGGGACACAACAAAATATTAAGAATGAAATTAAAAGGCATGGGATTGAGTTAAAAGAAATCGATCCATACATGTGACCAATTTATGAAAATCCCTCTTACTAAATTGAAAATCTTTCACGATAATGTGTGAATGATAATAGAGGAAGATATTAATTATAAATTAAAAGACAAATGTTATTATTATTAATTTAAATGAAGAGGTGCAATGGTTCAAACAAAGGGACATGATGCTTCAACGCTCAAACCAGTTGGAAGACTATATAAGCAAGAAAGAACGGTGAAGAAGAAAGCATCTCTGCAGTCCAGATCTGATGATCAAAAGTAGAAGCAGATTCCAAGCATAAAAAATGATGATACTTATGCAGTGATGGTGGAAGGGAGTAGCAAGGAAGGATTCACATCCTTTACTAAGTAAAGTGTGAAAACAAGGGAGTTGGTGCTTCCTAGGGTTGGTGCCCTGAAAAACAAGGGAGTTGGTGCTTCCTAGGGTTGGTGCCCTAAAGGCAAGGGAGTTGGTGCCCTAAAACACAGGATTTGGTGCTTCCTAGGGTTAGTTCCTTGAAGAAGGGGATTTGTGTCTCCAAGAGTTGGTGCTCTAAAGAGGAGTGTTGTCCTTCACAATCTCAAACTACTCTTTATAAAGCCTTGTAATTCTTGTTAATTATATTTATATAATTGATTTTAAATACAAGTCCATTGATAATCTATTGTGATGATTAATAAAATAACAAAGTAATTACTAATTGTTTAAAAAGGTAATACTGATTCATGTTAATGTTTAAGCCATTATTGTAGTTCTTTGAATTTCACTAGATAACAATAGCATAAGATAGAATCACTGATAAATACACAATCACAAGGGACACATCATTTATCCTAGGAAACCCTCATGGGGCAGAAAACCGAGCAAAACTTTCTTATTATAGATAGCGAATACAATGCCAAGAGATAATTCAAATAAATACAAAAATTCCTCTCCCAAGGATGTACCTCTCTCTCTCTTTCTCTTCTCCAACTGCAGCTTCGAAACTTGTCTCTCAATGAACAAGTGAGCGTGTGTCTAACTGAGGTGCTAGCCTCCTTTATTTATACAACACTGGCATGTGTGGAGGTGTCTTTTCACTGGCAGGGACGATTTCTTCTCCTGGGTGGTTATAACCACCTTTAATATATTCTGGGGCCTCTTTGATATATTCTAGGGCTGACTTCTTCTTCTGCTTATTACAATTACATTTTGACCAATCCACAAAAGGGGATTTGGTCCTTTACAATAGATGACATGATCAATCCACAATGGGGATTGATCCAATGAATAATATATCAAATAATAATTAGAATACACTTTGCAGTTACATTATTTCAACATCCCCCTTAACAAGAAGGGTATTCTATAACAACATCAGGTGAGAGAGAGGACCACATCATCAACAACGTCAGGAGGACAACAACAACGTCAGGAGGACAACATCATCAATATCATCTTGGAACACTGACTGGCGTATCTATAAATCATCGAAAGTTTTCTCATCGACAACATCGTCATTCTCAAAGGAATGCCATCATCTGCATCAATATGGATTAGTATAAAACTAATACATCATCATCACAACACGAGGCTGGCTCATCATCATAATACTGGACTGGCTTTACGTCACAACTCTCAAGCTGAAAGCACAGTACTTGTCTTTCTTTACGTCACAACAATCAATATGGAAGCAAGATACTAGACTAGCTTTACGTCACAACTCTCAAGCTGGAAGCACAATACTAATCTCATCTCATTGTCTTTCTTTACGTCACAACAATCAAGCTGGAAGAAAGATACTAGACTAGATTTACATCACAACGATCAAGCTGAAAGAAAAGTACTAGTCTCATCTCATCTTCTTGCTTTATGTCACAACTATCAAGCTGGAAGAAACATACTAGACTGGCTTTACGTCACAACTATTGAGCCAGAAGCTCAGTGTTAGTATCATCTCATATTCTTGATTTACGTCATAGAAATCAAGCTGGAAGCAAGATATAGACTGGCTTTACGTCACAACTATCAAGCTGAAATCTCAGTGCTAGTATCATCTCATCTTCCTGCTTTACGTCACAACAATGAAGCTGGAAGAAAGATACTAGACTAGATTTACGTCACAAATATCAAACCGGAAACTCAGTGCTAGTCTCATCTCATATTCTTTCTTTACATCACAACAATCAAGTTGCAAGCAAGATACTAGACTAGATTTACTTCGCAACTATCAGGATGGAAGCTCAGTACTAGTCACATCTCATCTAGACTTGCTTTACGTCACAACAGTTAAGATGGAAGCATAGTACTAGGTATATTTCATCACAACAATTACTCCCTCTTTCAAGGAAGGTCCTTTCAGACTACACCAAGCTTATCTCGAAAGTGCTCAAACTTTACATGATATAGAGGCTTGGTCAACACATCAACAACCTATTCATCCATGCTAACGTACTAGAGATTTGTGGCTCCTCTCTACACCATGTCACAAATGTAATGATATTGGATCTCTATGTTCTTCGACCTATCATGGAATACAGGATTCTTTGTCATCTTTATGTAGCTATGATTATCATGTAGGATCGTGGTTGCTTCCATCTCTAGGTAAAATAGACTGTTCAACAACTTTTTAAGCCACATAGCTTCGCAGCTAGTAGAACACACAACAATGTATTCTGCTTCCCCTGTGCTGAGAGCAATGTTGGATTACTTCCTACTCTACCATGAGATCATGGTTGATCCCAAACTGAAACAACATCCTGAAGTGATTTTCCTTTCAGAGACACTTCCTGCCTAATCTGAATCAGTGTACCCACTCTATGTGAAATCATGATATCCATCATAACTAAGACCACAATCTAATGTACCCTTAAGGTACCTCATCACATGTTTTGCAGCAACTAGGTGAACATGTCTAGGTTCTACCAGAAACTGACTCAAGGTGTTCATGGAAAAACAAATATCTAGTCTGGTATTCGTCAGGTACATTAGCGATCCAATAATCTGTCTATACAATGTGGCATCAATCATTTCTAATGAAGTATCGACCAACAACTTCAGCTTCGTTTCCATGGGTGTATTCATGGACTTGCACTCTAACATGTTGAATCTCTTCAGGATTTTGACTGCATACTTCCCTTGGTTAAGGAAGATCCTCTATGGACTCTTCCATATCTCAAGACCTAAGAAATAATGCATTAGGCCAAGGTATTTCATCTCAAATTCTGAGTTGAGTCTCTTCTTACATTCAGTGATGAAATTTTCTTCTCCAGTTAAGAATAATTCATCCACATATAGCAATAATATCATTGGCTCATCGTTCATAACCTTGAAGTAGAGGTTAGAATCTTATTTACTCTTGGTAAAGCCCAAACTCGTCAGGAAACTGTCTATATGGTCATACCAAGCTCTAGGAGCTTGCTTCAATCCGTACATATCCTTCTTCAACTTGCAGACATGAGACTTCCTGTCTTCAACTTCAAATCCTTGAGGTTGCTCTATATACACTTCCTCTTCGATGACACCATTTAGGAAATTTGTCTTTAGATACATCTGGTGTAACTTCCACTTCATCTTAGCTGCAAGGGATATGATGGTTCTGATCGAAGTGTATTTGGCTATAGGAGTGAATGTCTCTTCATAGTCAATGCCTTCCTTTTGATAAAATCCATGAGCTACAAATATTTCTTTATGCTTTTCAATACTTCCATTGCAGGATGTTTTATTTTGAAAATCTATTTGGAAGATACCACGTCCTTACTCTTTGGTCTGAGAACTATTTCCTATACATTGTTCTTTATTATGGATTGGTATTCTTCTATCATAGAATCTTCCCATTCTTTCTTCTGAATGGCTTCTTCAAAGAAAGTAGGCTCCTTCTCTAGGAGGTCACACATCAAAGCCATATAACTAGAGAATGGATTAGGTCTCTTTACCTATCTCGTGGTTCCTTCGGGAACACCATACTTCTCTCCATATGGAATAAGCTCTCTTTCCCAGGAAGGATTTCTTTTATGCGAGATCATCATTTGGGGAGGTTCTTGAATTTCTACTATGTCGTGGTCTTCTAGAATTTCCTCATCAGGGGAAGTTACAAATTCCCTTACTGGTTCTGCAGCTCTGGGAACCTCCCTCACTGATTTTGCACTTCTGGGGATTACAGGTTCCTCTTCATATACTTCTTCAAGATGGAATCTTCTCGATTTCTTGAGCGTTTCATATTCATCAAAGGTCACATCTCTGTTGATCTCAATGTGATGGTGACCTAGTATATAAATCCTACAAGCCTTGGAGACCTCATAGTATCCCACAAATATCCCCTTCTCTCCTGAAGGGTCCAACTTGTTTCTTTTCTCTTTCAGAATATGTATAAATACCGGGAAGCCAAATATTTTGAGATGGCTTACCTCTGGTTTCTTTTCGGTGAACATCTCTTTTGGGGTCTTGAACCCAAGTGCACTATGGGACAATCGATTTTTCACATACACGGTTTTCATTGTTTCTTCTACCCATAAGCACATTGGAAGATCTTGATCATGGATCATGGTATTCACAGCTTCCATTATCATTCTGTTATTTATTCAAGCTGCATCATTTTGTTGAGGATTACAGGGCGTAGTGAGTTCCCTCTTGATCCCAACATCTTTGCATAAGTTCACAAACTCTTTTGAGGTGTATTCTCCTCCATTATCTGACAAGAGTATCTTGATATTTCTTTCAGAAAGATTCTCTATCAAGGATTTGAATTCCTTGAATTTGTTGAACACTTCATCTTTAGATTTCAAAAGATACACCCAGGTCTTACGAGAATAATCATCAATAAATGATACATAGTATACATACCCACTAATGGAGGGCATTGGGCCACACACATCTGAATGAATGAGCTCTAGGACTCCTTCTGCTTTGTTGTCTCTCTTCAAAAAAGATTTCTTGATGTCCTTCCCTTGTGCACATCCATTGCACACACCTTCATGGTCAACCTTGAGTTATGGTAGACCTGTGACAGCGTTGCATACATATGGTAGTGCCTTGTAGTTGATGTGAGATAATATTCATGCCAAATTTCACATGGGTTCTCAATGGCGTGGGTCATGGCAGCTTCTGAGTGACCCTTTAGCTTATACAAGTCATTTTATTCTTTTCCAATGACGATTGCTTCATTTATGGTTTCTCCTTTAGCCCACATAAGAATTTCTCCATCTATGAAGGAAACTCTGAAGCCTTTCTTTTCTAAAGTTGAAATGAAGAGTAGGTTCTTTTTCAAACCTAGTACATAGAGTACACCCTTCATCTTTATTGAATTCCCTTAATTCAGTTTGTAGTTTGATTCTCCCATTCTCTTGATGGGATATTGGTAATCATCTCCAAGTGTCACTTTCTGAGAAAACTTCTTTTCGGAGATACAAGAGAGAATATCTCTTTGACCTGTCATGTTCTTGGAGGCACCACTATCAATGAACCATGTGTCTTCTCTAGTTGCTACCGCTCCTGAGAGGGTAGAGATTAAGACATACTCTTTAATCTTCTCTCTTATCAACTTTGCAGGTGGCTCTTAATCTTCTACTGCATGGGCATGGTGCTTCTTATTTTTCCTCTTGTATTCTCCTCATCTAGCTGGAAAAAATTTCACAATGTGTCCCATCTTGTCACAATGGTAGCATTGTACAGATGAGTAATCTATTTCCTTTCGTTGTCCTTTCTTTTGGAGTCTCCTTGGATGAGATTCTTTGTGACTAAATTTGTTTTGGGGGTTGAGACTCTTTATAAGTTTCTTTCTAGAAGTAAGACTTCTTCCTTCCTCGTTTGGTGTGAGTAGCTAGGGATTGATCTTCATCTCTTGCTAGTAAGGATTCTCAGTTAACTACTCTTGTTTCTTCTTGAATGCATTCTTCCCATAGACTGTCAAACTTTAGTTTCTCCATACTTGCACACATGGTTTGGACGAAGGCATCCCAAGGTCTTATGAGACCATTGAGGGTCATCATTATGAGTTCATCTTCATATATGGTATCTCCAATTGCTTTTAATTGTTCTTTGAATTATGAGATTTTGGAGAAATATTCTTGGATTGATTCTCTTCTCTCCATCCTTGTATTCTTGAGCTGAGTTCTTAGATTCATCTTTCGGTTTATGTTCTTTCCTTCATATAGTCTGTTTAAGGCATCAAACATTTCTTTTGGAGTCTTTTTTGATGATACATAGGGAATCAGGTGGTCCTTGATTGAATCTGCAATGATTCTCTTCGCCTTGATTGTGTCCTTTTGGTGTTTTTCTTTTCCTGCAACATCTTCGGGTTCTGGCACTTCTTCTTGGATGAATCTTGCTAGTTCATTTTATTCAAGAATGAGGCCAATCCTATAGTTCTAGGCACGAAAGTTTTCCACACCTTCTAGCTTGTCAACAAGCTTAATGCTTGCATACATCTTTTACTTGAAGATGGGAAAATGTCCAAAAATGAAAATGTTCAAAATCAAATTCTGAACTTACCAGGAGGTGGGCCTAGCTGAGGCGAGTATCCTGGTGTGTTTGGATCTGATAAAATCCAACTTTTGCCCTTCCAAACTTGATCTACGGATTTTTGGACTAGTGCTTCTGGTTTTCTGGTGCCTCTAGTACTCTGGTACTTCTAGTACTTCTGGTACTCTAGTTTTCTGGTACTTCTGGTACTTTGTGAAACTAGGGTTTCACTTTTCGGGAGATCTAGCCACTGAAAAGGTGCGTTGATGATGCCAAAATGATCCTTGATGGAGGGCACACTTTTCTACATGGTTTCAGGGCTGAAATTCCTCACCAACAGAAAATCCTAATTTGCATGTATGACAACAGTGACATTTTTCACTTTCTCTTGTGAGAGATGATCTCTTCATATTGGCTCTGATACCATGTTAATGTTTAATCCATTATTATAGTTCTTTGAATTTCACTAGATAACAATAGCATAAGATAGAATCACTGAGAAATACACAATCACAAGAGACACATCATTTATCCTGGGAAACCCTCATGGGGCAGAAAACCAAGCAAAACTTCCTTAATATAGATATACAATACAGTTCCAAGAGATAACTCAAACAAATACAGAAATTCCTCTCCCAAGGATGTGTCTCTCTCTCTCTTTCTCTTCTCCAACTACAACTTCGAAACTTGTCTCTCAATGAACAAGTGAGTGTGTGTCTAATTGAGGCACTAGCCTCCTTTATTTATACAACACTGGCACGTGTGGAGGTGTCTTTTCACTGGCAGATCCAACTTTTTCTTTTGGGTGGTTATAACTACCTTTAATATATTCTGGGGCCAGATTCTTCTTCTACTTATTACAATTACATTTTGACCAATCTGCAAAAGGGGATTTGGTCCTTTACAATAGCCGACATGATCAATCCACAATGGGGATTGATCCAATGAATAATATATCAAATAATAATTAGAATACACTTTGCAGTTACATTATTTCAAT
>SNQJ01S0069136.1:0-14002 GCA_010110895.2 Picea sitchensis | reverse complement strand
GTCTGTGTGGCCGAATTCTGGATCACTTGTGTAGAGAAGCGGCCAATCAGAAGTCTCATGCCCACAAGAGTTGAGCATAGTGGTTAGTGCCATGATGGGTGGTCGACTGAGGTAGTGTGCAACATTATTGGTGATGCCTTTTTTGTACTTAATGTTCAAATGAAACTGTTGCAGGTATGTGGACCACTTCTGATGGCAATTGTTTTGCAACTTCCCTTGTGTCTGTATGAACTGCAGGGGTCAGTGGTCTGTGTGGATGACTATTTCCTTTCCCAAAATGTAATGCTTCCATTGTCGACAAGCCTGCACAATGGAATAAATTTATTTGTCATAAGTGGGATACCTCCGGACTGTGTCGGAAAGTGTCTCACTATGATATGCCACTGGATGCCCATGTTGAGTAAGGACTGCCCCAATAGCATAGTCAGAGGCATCTGTCTCGATCTCAAATAGTTGTTGCAAGTCTAGTAATGTGAGCACTGGTGCAGAGCAGATGCGATGCTTCAACTCCCCGAACGCCTTCTGTTGAGATTCAGACCAAAAGAATTTTTCTTTAGCTCCTCCCTTGGTGTCTTGACTCAAGGGCCAAGTGATATGAGAGAATCCCAACACAAACCTACGGTAGAAATTGGCAAGACCTAAAAAGCTGCAGAGATCTGTTAGGGTGGTTGGGGTTGGCCAATCCCAAATGACTTGGATCTTTTTTGGATCCACATGAACCCCCCGCTCATCAATAATGTATCCCAGATACTAAACCTGGGTTATGCCAAAAGTGCATTTCTCCAAATTGGCACACAACTTGTGTTTCCGCAGTGTCTGGAGGACCTGTCGGATGTGGTGGAGGTGCTCTTCCCAAGTCTGGCTGAATATTAGAATGTCATCTAAGTACACCACTATAAATGATTTGGTGAATGGCTACAAGATGTCTTCCATTAGCCTCATGAAGGTTGCAGGGGCATTCGTCAACCCGAAAGGCATGACCAACCATTCAAAAAGGCCCTCCTTGGATTTGAATGCAGTCTTAAACACATCAAAGGGTTTGATTGGTACCTGGTGATACCCAAACTTCAAATCGATCTTGCTGAAATATTTTTCCCTCTTGAGTTGGTTCAGAAGGTCATCAATCTGTGGGATCGGGTACCTATTCCGGATAGTGATCTTGTTTAGTGCTCAATATTCAATGCAGAGTCTCCAAGTCCCATCCTTCTTCTACACCAATACGATCGGGCTCCCACAGGGTGATGAACTTGGTCAGATGTGACCTTTCTGCAACAGCTCCTGAATCTGCCTCTTGATTTCGTCATTCTCCAGGACAGAGAGTCGGTAGATGGGTCCATCAAAAAGCGACACACCTGGGATTAGATCGATGGGGTGCTTGACCTGGCAGTGTAGAGGAACCCCTATAGGGGAGGTGAAGATGTCCTCGTACTCCTCCATGACCTTATCCATCTTTTGTTTTCATGCAACAGGGCCTTGTCTGGAGGTCATGGCCATAGTCTTCCTCTTTCCTTGAGGGTAGATCATCAGGAAAACAAATTTCCTGGTTTTGGAAATGAGCTTACTGCATTGTTTTGCAGTAACCAAAGAGATGGTGGTAGGCGGTGCTATCTCCGGTATCCTATACAACTTATTTCCCAAAGTGATAATAACAGCAAGCGCCCTAGAATCATACACAACATGTCGCTTCCACAAGTACGGTTGGCCTAATAATAAATTAGAAACATCAAGAGGAGCAATGTCACATAATACCTCATCCGTGAAGGGATTGATGTTGTAGGGAAGGTGACATTGTTGACTGACGTGGAGGTCTCGTCTTTGGTGCAACCACCCGATGGTGTATGGTTGTGGGTGTGTTGTGGTTGGCAAGCCTAGCCGCTTCACGACCTCTACTGATATGAGGTTCTTCTGGCTCCCACTGTCAACAATGAACTACAACGGGGAACCCTTTACCCACATCTTGGAATGTAAGAGATGCTCTGCCTCCTCTGGATCTTCTGGTTCCTCCTTCTGGATCTTCGTGGTGGCAATGGTGGCGTTGGGCTCTGCATCGATAATCTGCTTCCCCCTGTCATTCCCCTTCTCAGGTTCTGATTCTGAGTCGGAGCATGCATCTGATTCAAAAGCCTTTAACTTAGCTACCAGTGACTACTTGGCCCAACACTCACTTGTGTTGTGAGTGGAGCTCTTATGGAACTCACACCACTTCCCTGTGTCCTTTTTTGGCTTCATGGTGTTGTTCTTTTCTTGTAGCTTTGGTGGGTTGTCCTGGGCTGCCCCACCTTGGCTTGGTCCTTTTTTCTATGGTTTGGGAGTACCTTTCCCTTGCTTCTGATTTGCAGACCCAAAGTCTTGCTTCTTTTCTTTGAACTTCTGCTTAATCTTGGCAGCATATCGGTATGCCACACCAAGTGAGGAGATGTCAAGGAACTCCATTTCCTCCTGAATGTATCTATGCAGATAACTGCGGTANTGCAGACCCAAAGTCTCGCTTCTTCTGTTTGAACTTCTGCTCAATCTTAGCAGCATATCGGTATGTCACACCAAGTGAGGAAATGTTGAGGAACTCCATTTCCTCCTGAATGTATCTATGCAGAAAACTGCGGTACTTTAACACCAAATGTTTCTCTGAATATTTGATACCCAAATTTGTGCGTAGGGTATGAAACAGATTCATCATCTCATGCACATCTTGGTCCCTTTGCTATCGCAATGTAGTCCATTGTATGTATTTGTCCTCATAGATCCCCACGAGATAATATTGTTCCTTGATGGCGTCTCAGAAATAATTCCAAGTGGGTATGACCAAGAACAAAGAGGGTTCTCCCTCGCCCTCTTGCTTCGAGTAGGTTTCCCACCAATCCTTGACATGGGGGGCAACTTTGAGGAGTGCGAAAATAATATTTTCTCGGTCGAAAAAGTCATGAACCAAGAAATATCCTTCTAAAAGATTCAACCATCTATATACAACATCTACATATATTTGGCCATCAAATATGGGAATGTCAAAGTTTACTTGTACCTTAAAAGTAGTGGCGCCTCCAGAGTGGCTTTTGGATGTCGATGTGCTGCCAGTCGGAATCCGTTGAAGAATCTGGGCAAAGTTGTCCATCATCGCATTCCTTTGTTTCTCGAGGGCCTCCCCGAGCAACATTTTGATAGGATATTCTACTCCCTCATCTTTCTTTTCTTCCCCCATGGGCGGTCGTCAGGGTTTGCGAGGATGATCTTGCAAAGGTTCAACCAGATTGAGCCCCAACTCCTTATACCTTGATCTCGTTGGGGACATGCAAAGAAGGATCGAGAATGAGCAAACCGCTCTGATACCACTGATCCAGATTTATGTAGGAACACAATGAAATACAGAAATACACATAAACACATAGATGTACCGGAAATAAGACTTCATTTCATTAATAACAAATGACTGAAATATGCTTACAGACAGAATGGAAATAAACTAGCTAGGGCACTGGTAGCTTATCTCTGAGAAGAGATGTGGTGGCTACTGGCCTCTGAACTGTGTTACAATGAGGCTCGAAGGAATATTATTATTGAGAAACAATGGAAAACCCTAAACATCCAAAGACCTAACCCTAGGAGATGAAACACCAATACTATGGGCCCCGTTTGGGTAAGTTGGTACATCAACTTCCCGGGGATGTAACTTTGGCATACAATTTCCGTTTGACACGTTCTATACCTCGTTGGAAATATCTATCCGAGGACTACAACTTTTGGGTGAGAAACATGATCTATGATCCATGTTTCTCCCCATTTTCCCAAAAAAACATCGTTTAAGGCCTCCAAACGGCTCCGAATGTTCAGGACCCGAAAAATTGCTAAAAATAGTAAACTGTGCAGAAACTGAAAATCTGAAAGAAGCAATGGTGGGGTTCCAAGTGGAATAGGTGGGTGGACACCAATATCCACCTGAATCACACTTTTTGTGGACTTGATACTACCTAATGGAAACTAGGGCCTCACACATGGACAACACGGTTGCCTCACTGGAAGACTCAATCAAAGTGATCAATGTCATGCTAGATGCCCTAATATTTACTCTCAACCATCTTTTACGGTGGCTTCCCCAAAGGGAAGGTAAGCATGAGAATCAATCAATCCTTCCTTTGAGGAAACCTCAGTAGAAGGGGAGCATCATACTCAAATCCCTTTTCATGACAACAATATGTGGCATCATTCTCCAAAAGTAGATATGAATAATTTTGATGGGATAGATACCACTAGTTGGGTTACCCAGGTGGAACAATATTTCTCCCTCAAAATTACTAGTGACATGATGAAAATTTTAGTGGGGGTTTTATAATGTAATGGTGGTAATAGCTTAAGAAATCCTATGGGGGTCACACTTCTTGGAGCTATTTCATGAAATCCATATAATCTTGTTTCGAAAGGGACCCTCACTATTTGGGAACACTTTCCAAGTTAGGACAAAAAATCGTATTAGATGACTTTATACTCACTTTCGAGTGATGGAAATTCACACTAAGGGATTATCTGATTCCTTTTCTAAAGAATGTTTCATCAATTGTCTCAGTGAGGAGATTCATGCACAAGTCTTGATGTAGCACCCAAGTACTTGGTTGGAAGATTCTCAACATTCCCTCAAATCACACATGGTCACCAATGCATAAGTCAAAATATCCTCCTTTAATATCTACCCTCACTTTGTTATGTCATCTGCTACTACAAACATACTCACGTTTTTACCCTACAACACCCATTTACACCCTCCATAGTTTCCCAACTTTTCATTGGTCATATTTTTAAGGTACATGGTATGCCCACTTCCATTGTGTTGGACTGTGACCTCACATTCACTAGAAAAAAAAAAAAAAATGTGCACGCATAATGCAACATAAATTTTTTAAATTTCATTTTAAATTTTTAATTAAAAAAACGTTACACTTCTACATGACAACAATGTAATGACCTGAAACAAATCTCAATGCATAGTGCATGGATTACTGACTTAAATAACCAATAGAAGCTTTGTCAACAAAAAAAAATGCACTTATTTTTTGACTTTTTAATTCAACAACATTAAGTTTTTGCATCACAACACTATAATGACCGTAAGGAGATATCAATGAGTAACCCATGGAATGGATTACTGACTTAAATGAATAAAGAAAAAGAAGGAACCCTACACAAAGTATGCCGCTCTTGTGATTATAAGAGAATATGATATGTCGTTGTGCTTGTAATTAAGACAAAGAAAGCAATATCTTACCTTAATTTTGGTAACTCGACGTTGTCTAACATTAAAAACAATGACCTCCACAAAGCCAAAGCTTCTTTCTCCTCCAATGGTTGTTTCTTGTCACTCGACAACTCCATTTATGAAATTGAATATGATTGTGATAGCGACATCAGATCCTCTTTACTATTACTTGAGGAATCAATAAATCATTGGGATTACCTAGGTGATGCCTAGGTTCAAATCCGGATGGTTTCCACTATGACCCCTAGGCTAGTGTCAACCACTCACAAGCCAACACCTAGTATAAAATTTATGACTTAGCAAGGGTCGAGACATACCGAAGCCCACCAGGGTGGAACTTCTATCCCAAGGGGCATCTACCCTTCCAGCATTATCATGACGGGCCAACATGTCCACTTTGTGTGAATTGAACTTAGGTGGGGAGGATAACAAACATGCTACCCAACCACCCGAGCTATTAACCCGAGACCCTCTTTATTATTGTTCAGAGAGGGAAGACTCGAAGGGGGTTGGCCCAAGGCGTATTCGAGGGAAACATGTTAAATCTACTAATGAGAAAGAGAAGATGGAATTAGGACATGATTAAACTCCCATCATCCCACTCTTACATCTCAATTGATCAAAATATAAGGGAGAATTGAACCTCTACTAGTTGTGGTAAATCCCGACCTACTGTTAGATGATACTCCAAAAGAGAAAGATTGAGAATGCATTTATACGATTCTTTTGAGATCTTTAATTTTTGAAAACTTAATATCATCAAACTTCCATAATTATAACTTAATTAATTACCAGTGTAGATCTATGTTAAATTCATATATATCAAGCATCTAGAGGGATCCAATTTCTTAATGTGAATTTTTCTATCATTATTTCTTTTAATTTTTTTTTATTATTGTTTCTTTTTTAATTAAGCCAACTTTATTTATTATTTAATTTTATTACACTTTACGCCTCAACATCTCCCCCATATGGGTTGTAAAGCACCTAGCTACAAAAATATTTAAGGGGCATAAGGTCACTCCACTAGACTTGTCTTTCAACCACCCATGTAAGAGAAAACCAATTGTTTTAATGATATTTAAATGCTAAGACTATGATAATAACATTCTTTTTCCAACCCAGTTAACTTCTAGTAGTTAATTATAATCAAAATGACTAAAATATTATCATAACAATGATTACTTGGGCAATGGTCAATTCCCAAAAGACCATGGGATGAAAGAGTCTATCACCTTTGTGACACCAAGAGGTTTGAAGATGATAATCACTTTCTCTTAGAATTTCCGACCTATACATAAATTATATCTCAATTTCAAAAAAATTGTCAGACTACCAACTTTCATGACCTTTTAAATCAGCAAAACTATCGTGATCTTGGACCACTTCTTTTGAACCATTTTTCTTAATGCTTTTTGAACATAAAAATAAAATTCTAAAAAATTTCAAGTAATTTTTTACATTATTGAAATCCTATAAACCAAGTATGTCTCACTACATTCATCCTCATAAAAACAAAGAATCCAAAAAAAAAATATTTCATACACTTATATTCATATTTAAATAAATATTAAATATGAACATAAAAATAAAATTCCAAAAAATTTCAATTAATTTTTTAGCTTATTGAAATCCTATAAACCAAATGTGTCTCACTACATTCATCATCAAATAAACAAAGAATCCAAAAAAAATATTTAATACACTTATACTCATATTTAAATAAGTATTCAAATATAATGTATCATGTAGTATACCACTACTTTACTTTAGAATACCCTCGCAACAATCTCATCATCATTTAAAAAGAATCCAGAAAAAATATTTAATACAGTTATATTCATATTTAAATAAGTTTACAAATATAATGTATCATGGAGTATACCACTACTTTACTTAGAATACCCTCCCAACAATCTGAAGATGTTAGACTAAGGCTTATAAAATTTAAACCTTATTTCAGAGTGAAAACCTTATTAAAATATTTACTACTGAATGGGCTAACTTTTTCCCAATAGAAAATTCACTCAAAATTATATTAATATATAATTTTTTTTACATCTTCAGAGTTAACTTGTACACATTCTTTCTTTCGATCCAAAGGATTTAAAACTGACATACTAGCAGGTCCATAAAAAGGATTCCATCCTGAAATGGAATCAAAACTATCAAAGCAGAGTTTAGAGGTGCAATCATGAAGAGTGACCATCACCACAAAATCCAGGATATTTAGGAAAACCATACAAAATCTCAGACCCAAAATACTACAAAAAAAAACTGAGGAAATTAAAACAGAATAATATGATGAACATGATCTGTTGTCCCTCCATCCCAAATATAATATGATAATCTTCCTCTCGGATCCAATAAGGATTTCTTTGAAATAATATCAACCTCTTTAGTGAAGTCCCTATATATATGCTGCCAACAAATACCTTGAAAAGACAAGGACAACTATGACATTCTTTGTTTCCATCCTTCAATAGCAATAGAATGTAAGTGTCCTTTGTGGTTCAGCCAGTCAATAACTACCTTCGAGTCCCCCAAGATTTGAATGTTTTGAAAATTCAAATAATTTTCTAATGTGACCGCAGTCCATGCTCCGAGGAGCTCATCTTTTGTATTTGTACCCTCCCCGCAATTGATGAACCACCTATATCTAGAAGTGTCTGGTCCAATTATAACACCTCCCGCTCCACAATTTATACTCCTTGTTGTAGCTTCTCCATCAAAGAAAGCAATAGAATATCCATCCTTCGAAATTATTGGCCTCTGTCTAACGGTCAGCTTGGACAGAACATATTTTTTGTAAAGGAACCAAGTGTTTTATAAACAACAATCCTGGCCGATGGCACTTTATCGTCAAAAATCACTTTGTTCCTCTCATTCCAAATATTGTAACAAGTGATTGCTGCCAATATATTAGATACAATAGAGTTTGATGTCCAGGATTCCCAACAGTCAACAAAGGAATTTCTTGCTCAATCAATTTTAAACTGTTTTCTGTGCGTGATCCTAGACCAAACAGTTCTTGAGAAAGAGCATTGAATAAAAAGATGGTTGTTGTCTTCACTATTGATTTTACAAAGCATGTAGATCCCAGGTTCCTCCCAACCTTTTTATTTAAAACATCCCATTTAAGGATCATGTCTTCCATGAACAACCATAAAAAGATCTTAATCTTCAATTGTAAATTCCATTTCCAAAGTTTAACTCTCCAACCTCTCAAAATCGGGAAATTCTGAGTAGATAAAAGAGATGTATATAAATTTCTAATAGTGAGATCCCCTAATGCATCTCCTCCAGTCCAAAGCAAAGAGTCAGCTTATTTTGAAGTGAGATACCAACCCCTCTTAACTCTACTATATAATCATCCCATTCTTTAGCAATTTCTCCAGATATACCCAAACTATTGTTGTTTATTCATATTTCTGACAAGGAAATCAGGTCAATTCCTTTTGAGGCTTTCACTAACACAATGATTTTATTTTGAGTTATTATAGATAGAATCTCTTTTGAGAGGAACTGCTTGTCGTTGATGCCTAAAATGTTGACTCTTCCTAATGCGATGAGATGCTCGGACATCAGACTCCAGGCCAACCACTGAGTGATGATATAAACATTGTTTGTGAGGCTTGTCCAAATCCTGGAAGCCGACTGATCTTTTTGTGACTCCAGTCTAAGCCAGTTTATGACGGTAACATGTGAAAAATATTTTTCCATAATTACTTTATGCCATATGCCTCCCTGCATAAGGACCCTCCAAAGGGAAGATGCATTTAGAGCCAAATTGAAATGCGCTAGGTTACTAAACCCCCAACCACCATTCTTCTGAGGTCTAGATAGAGTCTCCCATCTACAAAGATGAAAATGTTGAGTATATTTATGGCCATGCCATAGAAAGTGGAACATCAATTTCCTAATTTTGCACAGAATAGACTGGGGGATATCTTCCATAGACATCCAAAAAATAGGCTGGCCTTCTAGCACTGTTTTAACTAAGACATATCTACCTCCCATAGAAAGGCACCTGTTACACCAAAGAAAAGTTTTCTTAGTTAATTTTGACACAAGACAACCCCAATCCTCGACCTTTTGCATACCTGTCTTCGGAAAATAACCTAAATATTTGAATTCGATCAATAAATCACAAAAGGAATAAGGTAAGACAGATTTTAAAGGGGCCAAATCGTCCTCCGAAATCCCTTCAAATGAACCGTAGTCTTTGCTTGGTTAACTGTAAGTCCAAAGGATTTAAAAAATAATTTTATGATCATGCTTATTTCTATCCATTCATGTAAAGAAGCCTTTTTCATAATGAGAACGTCATCCACGAACATAATATGGAGAATATTTATCAGTTTGGAAACTTTTATACCGGATATCATGCCTTCACCAATGTTGTTTTTCGATAATAAACTAAGTCCTTCCATCACCATTATAAAAAGTAAAGGAGATAATGGAAAACCTTGACGTAAGCCTCTGTCGCTTCTAAATAAATCAGTGGCCTCACAGTTTAGTAATATTGCAAAGGAGGACGAGGTGATGCACGACATAACCCAATTTTTCATCTGTATGCCAAATCCCACCTTAAGTAGAATCAATCTTAAAAGTGCCCAATCTACACAGTCATATTCTTTCCTTAAATCCAATTTAAAGATAAGTGAATTTAATTTTTTCTTTTTTATTCTATGAAGGCTCTCATGGGCTATACCGATAGTGTCTTGGATCCTTCTTCCTTGTAAAAAACCCAGTTGTTCTTCAGAAAGTGGCTTGGAAAGGAAAGGTTTAATCCTATTTGCGATGATTTTTTATATCACCTTGTAACATAGATTACATAAGGAAATCAGGCAAAAGTTGTCAAAGGTGGACTATTTGTTTGACTTTGGAATTAAGGTTAGAAAGGTAGCATTTAGACCTCCACTGAAAATGCCTAACCTTCTGGACTCCTCAACCATTCCAAAGAGATCCTCCCCTACTAAATCAAAGAAATAAGTGAAAAAATCCACCGTCCAGCCATCTAGCCCTGGGCTCTTATCCTTCTTAAAGAGAAAAAGAACATCTTTTAGCTCCTCCAATGTGACCGGTTTAAACATCGAGCAAGATTCCTCTTCATTAACAAACTAAGTATAGAGATCAATTACCTTTAATTGATCAATAGTGTTTATTATAAGAGGGTCCTTATAGAAATTTTTAAAATAATGAGTAATTGCGGCCTTTATGGCACCCTGCTCATAAACGTTTAAACTCATGCTATCTGTGATCTCCCAGATATGCTTCTGAGTTTTATTGAAGGTAGCATACTTGTGGAAAAACTTAGTGTTATTATCCCTGCTATCCAACTAAATTGCCCTGCTGCACAATCTCCAATGATATTCGACCCCTTTTAATATATTCTTCCTCTCTACTTCCATTTGCCGAAGAGAGATTTCCAATTCATGATTTGTAGGGTCATTTTCTACTTTTTTAATCGCTTCCTTAATGTATGATTCTAGAGCTAATAACTTTTCATTATTTCTGGCTAATTTCTCTTTATACGAACTCTTTGTTTTTTATTTTAGAACTTTTAACTTCCAAACAATCCTGTGTTGATTGCCTCTTTTGGACAAGAAAACTGGGTCTTTCCAAACCTTATAGACGAGGTCCACAAAGTCTTTATCCTTTATCCACTATGCGTTCATCTTTAAGGGGAAAGCCTTATAGTAGGGAGGTAAATCCAATTGTAATAAAACTGGCGCATGATCAGATATAAAGGGCAGTTCAACTCGGGATCTATAATGGCCTACAATAGACAATAAATCTTCAGAACCCAAAACTCTGTCTAATATCTTTGCAACCGCCTCCCCCCCACTATGCACGTTCCTCCAGGTAAGAACCAACTTTGCAGGTTTGATATCAATCAACTTATTTGAAGAAAAAAGGTATCTATAATAATCCTCTGTAATCCCAATACCAGGTGTACCTCCCTAGACCTCATTCGGAGATAGTACAATATTTAGATCCCATGCAATGATTAGATGCATGATGGAAAGAATACCATTGTCTTCCAGTGATTTATAGAAATGTATCCGCTCTGAACACGATCCATATATATTAAGCATCGTTATCTCCCGATTGTTTAATATACCTCTACTTGTTAAAAGAATACCACCTACAGTAAGATAAGGACTCAATTCATAAATACTAGGATCCAATGAGACTAACAGTCCACCCAAGATTCCTATAGATTTTACTGCACACGTGATCTAGGAAGGTCTCAGATGTTGCATGAAGTCCCTATATTTTTGAGCATTCACCAGAGTTTCTTGTAAAAATACTATATCAGGACGATTATTATCCATAATTCGTCGGACTGAGGCCACTTTGAGGGCGCCTCCTACCCCTCTTAAATTTAATGAGAGTAATAACATTATTTAGCCCTTGCCAGGGCTCTCATCTCTCTAAGAGCCCCACAATCTATAGAGGAAGGAAACGACTCATCGGTTAAGGTGCGCCTTGTACCAACTTTTTCTGGGAGCTACAAGTTTTTATAGGGGAATTTTCTACACCAATACCCGTAGACCAAGCAAATTTTGTCCCCTGCACTCTTGGAAGATGTTTGGAAGTAGTAGCCTCCAAATCCGCATTACTATGTAATGATTTCCCCAAATAGGAAGGAAGTTTGATCGCAACAGAACTATCCCGAATAAAAGGGACCAGTGAGTCCAGGACAACATTGAGAGAGGACTCTCCCTCTTTGGATTCTCTGAAGCTCGGCTCTATCACCAGGTCTATGCAGGGAGGTGGATTAATTGACAACTCAAAACTGGAATCCTGGAGGCTTGATAAAGTTGGAAGTGGCTCCTGCAGTGGGGAAGCAGGTGTAGATAAAGGAAGGTCAATAGAAACACACAATGACTCTCTCGTCGGGTTTACTAGCAGACAAATCCCAACATCTGATAGAGTCGGGACCTCCCCCACTAGAGGGTTTTTCCCCATGTCCCCTTTGTCAATACCAATGACTGTCGATGTATTTTCTTGTAGCCAACTATAATTTTCTAGGGCATCTCTTTCCCACAGTGATAAAGAAATAAAAATGTTTGGGCAAAAATATTTTAATTTACCTGTAAATGTCATTGCATATTTGAGATAGGAGCCTTCCTCGGGTCCGTAGTGTATTTGACCACCGCCAAGGGAGTCCTCTTCATTAACGTAATCTGGTGGGTCCTCTTGCAGGATAGAGTCTTTTAATTTTTCTTTAGGCACCTTTCCAATGCAGTCATGATGTAGATGACATGTTCCTCTACACCAACTACAACGAAATGGAACACCCAAATAGTCCAACTGCTAAGAGAAATGTCGGTCGCTCCACTCAATAACAATTTCCTCCGAGAGACCTCCATGAATATCAAATTCTACTAGGATCCTTCCAACTTTTCTTATAGAATTTTCCATGATAGAACTATCTACCGTGATGAAAGGCCCCAGGGCATCTCCAATCGCCCTCAATGCACCTTCATTCCACATGTGTAGGGGCAACCCCGAAAGGAGAATCCACAAATGCCAATATTGGAAGTGTTCAGTATGCAAGTCGAAGGCCACCCTCCACCTCTTTAACATTAGCGTACTTCCCCCAATCACCCAGAACTTGTTTAACAATAAATTCTCATCTTCTGGGGTCTTGCAAACAAATCCCATCCAACCCTTTGCAATACAAAACATCTCAGGCTCATAACCGAGAATAGGAACCCAACTTTTAGTTATCCAACCCTGAACTGGGTTATCTGCAAGTTAGGAATAGGAAAATCTACCCACCAACCCTGATCCAGATTTATGTAGGAACACAATGAAATACAGAAATACACATAAACATAGAGATGCAGCGGAAATAAGACATCATTTCATTAACAACAAATGACTGAAATATGCTTACAGATAGAATGGAAATAAACTAGCTAGGGCGCTGGTAGCTTATCTCTGAGAAGATATGTGGCCGCTACTCGCATATGTGAGCAGATGATTACAATGAGGCTCTAAAGGCACTTTTATAATAACAGGAATGCCAAAAGTCCTAAACATCCAAAAACCTAACCCTGGGAGATGAAGCGCCAAAAGTCATGTGGGCCCTGTTTGGGTAAGTTGGTGCATCAACTTCCCGGGGTCGTAACTTTTGCATATGATCTCTGTTTTAGGCATATGATAGGTCGTTGGAAAGATCTATCCGAGGACTACAATGATGGAGACAAAATAGCATCATTAGATACTATTTTGCAACAGCAACATACCCAAAAAAACATCGTTTAGGGCCTCAAAATGGCCCCAAAAGTTTAGGACCCGAAAAAACTGCTGTCGAAAACTGAAAAACTGAAAGAAGCAATGGTTGGGGTTCAAGTGGAATAGGTGGGTGGCCACCAATATCCACCTGGATCACTCCTCCCCCCTTAGGAAGCAATGGACCCCATTGCATTGAGTTCCTCCATGAGATGAGGAAACTTCTACTGAACTTGGTCCCTGGTGAGCCATTTACCTTGGTGAAGGAGTTGGCCTGCTTTGACAACTCGATATAGCTGTATCCTTTGTTTTCGGGTGTGCTTGATCTGTGTATCCATGATTTGATCAGTTCTGGCTTGTTCCATGTAGTCTGGATTTAACTCTGTTGGTGTGAGTTGTTCTCCCATGTCGGATGTCTCTAGTAGAGGTGGAAAGTAGGGCCGAAGGTGGTCCACATTGAACACTGGGTGCAGACCAAGGAATGGTGGAATGCTGAGCTCAAAGGCATTT
>SNQJ01S0069135.1:86287-119699 GCA_010110895.2 Picea sitchensis | reverse complement strand
CAGATTTTCAAGGTAGTTCATGTTTAGTAAGGATCAAAGTTTCATGCATTTCAGAACTTTACTTTAGTTTTTTGCTCCATTTTAAACCAACCCAAATGTTCAGAAAATAGATCAGACTTCTAGATTGGCAGGAAATTTAAAACCATGCTGGAAAAGTAACTCTGGAGGGAAGATTGCTCCAGAGTTAACCCACTCCATTTACAATAGGGTTGAAGATAGCCAGTATCAACTACAATGGACTCTCCTTAAAACTACCATATTTCATAATTTTAGAAATATTTATTAAATTATAATTAAAAGAAAATATAATTTTTAGCATTTAAAAAAATAATATAGTTGATGATGATGGTGGTGGTTAATGTGTATTAGATTAAATTGGTTAGACATTAAAAAAGTAAGGAATTATTTGAAAATTTTTGGAAATTTTTAAAATTTTATTTCAGTGCTAAAAAAAAACATCAAAGAAGAGTTCCAAGATCACCATAATTTAGTTGATTTAAAAAATTTTAAAGATCCATAATCTAAGAAATATTTTAAATAAATAACAAAACTAAGACACATCTACAAAAGTGGTGAAATACTACTTTTTAAAGAATAAGGGTAGAATATGATTTTTTTAACCAATTTCAAAAGATTTAAACTTTTCATTTAATTTTATTTGTTTTTTAAGACTAGGATATTAATATCACTTGGATTTTTTACAATGTTTTAAATTTTTTTAATTAAAATCTATTTAAGACATTAAATATAGTTTTACAAATGGAAAAATATTTATTTATTTATTTTAATCTCAAAACTGTATCATTGATAAATAATAGTGTTGAAGAGATTTAAAATATAAATTTAATGATTGTATACATGTTAGGTAATTTGAATGGTTTATTTTTAAATGGAAAAAATATGTTATGATTTATTTTTGTTTATTAAAAAATATTGCTATTTTTCATGTGATGTTTTGATTTTGATGTGATTAATTTTATATAATTTTTTTGAATGATTTTAGAAGGAAAATTATTTATTTTTATTTGACATTATTTATTAGAAGTGTCCAAAATAAAATATTATTTAAACAAGTTGATTATATTGTTTAAAAAATGATACACTTTGATTAAAATGCAAACAAATTTTATAGAAAAAAAAATGATATATGAAAATAAAATATTATGGGTGTTTGCATGAACATACATGAACATGTTTGTGCTCTTACAAAATGAATATGTTTGTGTTCTTACAAATGTGCACATGTTTGTGAGCCTATAGCCCCGACTTTTCTAAGAATGTGTGCATGTTCTTAAGAGTGTGCACATCCATTTTTACCAATATACCACACTTTTTGCAATTTCTTGAGCAAATTGAGGAACAAGATTTGAGGAGAGATAGATAAGGCATTGTAGGACTATGATAATGTGGTGTTTGATTGGTTTTGGGTAAGTTTTTCATTGAATTTGATTGTTTTTGTATTTCATAATTTTTTAAATTATAAAAAGAAATAAAATTATATTTCCCCCCATTAAAATGCAACATACTTAAATAACATGGAACCTACACCTAGAGAAAAGCCAAAACCAACATCACCACATGAAGAGAGACCAAACCCCAACCTAGAACCATGAAACATAAACTTTGAAATTGATGCAAGTTGAGGTCATTAGGAATCATTATACACGACTTAAGAAATACTAGAGATCCCTCATGACTATCACTAACCATATCCCTAGATACCATTGTTACTTTGATTGCAAATTCCCAAGTCCACTTAACACACATTTCTAATTACAGGGATAGAATGTTTGACTATTATAGGATGGGTCTAAATAAAAACCAGGTCAAAGACCTCAACATTTCAAAACAAGATTTGATGACATTGTTTATTGACCTATGAACTGGAACATGACCTCCAATCATAAAGAAATGCATTTGCATGGACTGGTACACCTACAACCATTTGTGGATAATTGGATGGATAAGTGTTTCATGTTTTTTTGACAAACCTCCCTACAATAATAGGGAGGTGTCTTTGTATTTCCTTAGGAAATTATGGGTTGAGTTTATTTTAGGTCATCATGTCAACTAATTTGACATTGGTGAATTCTAAAGGGTGTGTCATGGGTCCACACATGATCGAAAAAATAGTAGAAGTGACCCATTGCTAGGTCATCATCCTCCTAGGTGGAGGCATAACACCCCTACCCATCATCCTCCCATATTAGAAAAAGTCAACTAGACCAAGCCATCCATTTCCACCTTGACCCATAGTCTGGTGCAACATAGGGCATTCATAGCATTATCCTTTGTTAGGAGGGACCTTTGGGTGATGTTGGAGGAGGGGTTGGGACTTCAAGCCCTGCAACAGAGTCTGGCTAGGAGAGGTTGCATGGACACACTAGGTGTACCCATCCTAGTTCATGTAACCCTCATGCATGCTTGAGTTGTGGGAAGACATGTTATGGGTCAATCAAGGCCACTAGAGATCAAAGTTTCATGGAGGAGGTTAGTATATTGATCATGTCTGTTTTCTTTATATAGTTTATTGTGCGATTTTTTTTATATCTAGTTATATCATGTTTGTAGTTGCTACATTCAAATAGCAGAACTTCAACACCTACAAATGCATTAGTGTCAGTTTCCACTATTGATGTAGCTATAACAAAAACCTACTCATTTTGTGTACTACACACATAGGTATGGTGGAAATTTGTTTATCCTTGCAATCATGGTGTATATGCATGTGCTCTTATGGATATGTATGAGCTTCAATATTTTTTCGTACACATTCGAGACAATTTATGTCATATTAAAACATAAAATTTATAACAATTTTTCGAGTACATATTAAAGTACAATTTATGTCATATTAAAATACAATTTATAACAATTTTTCGAGTACACATTAAAGTACAATTTATAATGTCATATTAAAATGTTGAAATTTGGTTGGGTTCTTCCCCTTAGCAAATTATACCACATGGATAGTAAAAATCGACAAATTATAAGGTTTATATTGACATACACCTCCCTTTGTATTTGAGTAATACACCTAGTCTATGCCATCCTTGTCTCTCATTGAGATTTTATCCATTGAATCCATGTGTGATTAGCTTGATCTTCCACCTATCTCCTAAGTCTACCCATGTCCTCCATGTGGCCTAATGTTACGTGGCCTTATAATTTTGAAGGTAGAGAGGCATGCAACATAAGTTTGTTGAGAAAGGGTTTCCATCCACACAGTACAAGAAATTCATGAATTAAAATGGTCCTTCCTAAGAACAATTTTCATATGTTTTCTGTCTATGTTCCAGATCATTTTAGTCCATGTGGATATGTTGCACAATGAATGCTAACTTGATATTTCTTAACCAAGATTTCCACTTCCACTTTGTTGCAATAGTTATATTGTGGGGTATAATGTGGCCTTCATTTAATGTTCATATGCTTGATCAGAATCTGGACCAGGGGTAAAAAATATGCTCAATTTTCAAAGTGCTTGGAATGTGACAAAAACGGTGCCATTGCGTCTGTCTCGTTCTCCTGATTCCGGTGGTATATTTACTTTCGCAAACGGAGTCCGTATGGAGAAGTTATCGCGATCTGTTCGCCGGGCCAAACAGGGAAAAATTTGATGCTGACTGGCCAGGCCGTACAGCTGACGTGGCAGGCCGTACAGCTGACGTAGGTGAACGTACGGTGACTTGGAAATTGGTGACATGGCGATCCTGTTGACGTGGCAAGTTCTGATTGATTGTCAATGGGTGAGTTATATGATGACACGTGGCATGATTTGGAGCAATGGAAAGGTGCCACGTGGCCCAATCAAGGGTTGCCACGTGGCACCCCAAATTTGTCTATTTGGTTGTTTAAAAGTTTATGTGGAGGCCGCGGGGTTCGACCCCCAGACCTCCCACTTTGCAACGCTTTTACAATGTTATGCTAGCCAACATTCCGCCGCGTGTTTCTTATATTGGATATGGTTTAAAAATTAATTAAATTTACCAAAGGTTATATTCGGCAGGGGGTTGGGCCGGGGCTAGCCCTGACCCCCGGTTCTATGGTGTGGTATGTGACCAATATACAATTAAAATGGGCGCGCGTGGGATTTTACACAACATATAAACCCGGTCCTATGCGCTAACATATGACCATTTGTATATAGCGCGGGGTTCCAAACGGAGAACCATGGTTCCACCAAACACCATATCATCGTGTTATTGGTATATTGTGCACGGGGGGGTTAATATGTATAGCCCACGGTCGTTTTACGGTATCCATGTGACCAATCCATGTAAATGTTGGCGTGCGGTTTGTGTTTTGGTTTTGGTTTTATGTTTCAAACGGTTATGCCACGCGCGGGGGTGTTTTATTAATAGCCTGTGGTTATATTCTTTGACCACTGTTGCAATGGGTGCGTTTGGTTTTTTATTTTATTGTGGTTTTTAAAACGGTCAATGCAACCACATCCACCGCCACATGTCACACTCTCATTTAACCATTGAAACGGTTAGCCCTTTATGCGCTGGGACGTGGCCATATGGTCTCCCATGCGTCCAACACCTCCGACTTGGAGGGCCTTAGTTTCGTTAACCGTTCGACAAATTGGCGCGTTTTGGGGGACGCGCGTGTGTGCTGAGTTTAGGCACAGGAAAACGCCTGAGACTGGGTTCATTGACCCACAGGTGGAGAATGGCGAACGAGTAACAACAATTTGAAGGAGGAAAATGGCAGAAATCATAACTTCTTCAGTTTTTGACCAAATCAGGTGCTATAAAATTCCAGCTAGGGGTTTTTGGACGTTCTGAGTCCATTGGTGATGTTTTCACAGGCATTTGAAGACTCCTTATGCAGGTTTTTAACCATTGAAGCTTGAGGAAGCTCCAGGGAGCCTTAAAGCCCTCATTGTTTGAGGCATTGCTCTGATGAGCACATAACCATTTTCTGAGACTAAATAGTCATTTCTGACTGTTTATTATGCTTTGAACACATTGGGATAGGTTTTAGATCCATTGGAGGACTTCTACAGGTATTTTTACTCCATTAAAGTTCAGGGAAGCTTGGAGGCCACATGTAGAAGAGGTCATTACTGGATGAGACAAGATCCATTTGCAGAGTTTTAACAGTCATTTTTGGGGTTTTTATGTATTCTGAATCCAATGGTACAGTCTGTAAATCCATTGGAGTTGAGCAGCATCTTGTAAAGAGCATTTGACAAACTAATCCCAAAGAGCCAAGTCCATTGAAGGAGGCTCAAGGAGATGTAGCCCAGAGAGGGGTGAACTCCTTTATCATCTTGCTATTGTTGTGAGTTTTCTGTGTTATTTGCTGCACTTTACATTGCTGTGTATTTGGTTATACCACATATTTAATCTTTTAAAAGATCATTTCCTCACACATATACATTGACAAGAAGAACCAAGAACTTAACACATAAACCATCTTGCATATTTTAAACACATGAAGCAAGGTCCTGTTAAGGTTTATTTTATTGAGGTAGAGGGTGCTTGCATAGCATAACAAGTAAGCCTTCTATTCTCAGATCAATGCTCCTCTCCCCCCTTGAAATATTTAGTCATAGAATAAAGAATTAGGTGATATTGGTATTTTCCATGGGTTCTCCACTTCATGAACATATGACATAGATAATGCATTAATGGGATATTAAAAAATAACTCTAATTTCACTAAATATTTATAAATACATTTAAAAACCCTTCTGTTTAAACCCCCTCCCAATACATCTTTGCAATCATTAATTAAAAAACTTGTTTTTACTAGTTATTCCCTATTTTTACCAAATAACTCATTTTATACCCCCCGAATACCTATAACACCACTCCATACCCCATACCCCCTTCCCCCTACTCACGCACACCCCCCAATACCTACAATACGTTGACTCTATATTTCAAAATTTTAAAACCCCCCTTTATGAATGAATGTGATAATATATTGGTCCACAATGTTAATCGCCTATGTCATTTTCCTTGCATACATAATTCTTCTACAAAATTCCTGAGAACTTCCTCCAAATCTTCCTTAGTCACATAATATCGAAATCTAGTCCTTAATTTTTTTTTAATTGTCATGGTTCATTTTTAAAAGAACACAACAAGTTGGTTGAAGCTTTGATACCAACTTGTAGTGTTCAAGAACCTTAAATAGCACAATTATTGCAACTAGGGAAATAACTAAAATATAAACACATATTAAGAGATAGAAGTAAGGAAAAATGAGGGCATGTTCACACCCAAGGGTGTCTGGCACCTTCAAATTGAGTAATGCAAGAATATGTCTCCAATAAATACCATAAACTAGTTGGTTGTATTGATAAAATGATAAGGAAAATACATATGTGAGGGGAGAAACATCTATTTATAATGATAATGATGCAAAACCCTAGCTTAAGAATTATGTTACTAATTAAGTAAGTGGTCCATTGTTATATTAAATAATTCCTTTTACAAATATAACATATGAAATCATTTAAGCATACACATAAAATAACTCATGTACATGGCATGTATTATGTACTAAGGATATTGTGACTAGGTACACAAAACTATTCTTATTTAGGTATTAAAATTTTCTTTCTTGAATATTTATCATTCTAGTTGGTTACAAGGGCAGCCTCCTTTTTGGCTCACTAGGTTAGTATAGTGTCCTATTTGACACTTCCACTATCCCATTTGTATTTTTTAGTAATGCATTCTTATTTCGAGTTAGTTCTTGGTGTTAGCTAAAGTCCTAAGGAATTTTAGGATGGTTGCCTTGGATAGGTGGGGTTTCTTTGCCTTGTTGTAATTTGATCTCAATCAAATAATGCATACAACCTTTTAAAATTTTAAATAATTTTGAGTGCAACACACAGGCTACTCCATAGCTGAAGTGCACGCAACGTCATTCATCATGCATGCATATGCTTAAACCTATTTTGAGTATTGTCATTGATGTCAAAAGATTGATATTGTCATTAATATCATATTACAACATTATAATACACACAACATTTCTAAGATTGATTTATATATATAGGTTTATAAGTATATTAAAAATTAGGTGCATGTGAAAAAGTAAAAAGTGAAATGGTGGTTTCAAACCTATGGGTTTGGGTATTTTCCCATCGTATTTTTCCATGGTATTTGGAAAAATAAAATAAAAAAGAGGAATTAATCATTAAATTAATGTAAATGTCCCTTCATGAAGGTTTATGAAAAAGTATAAAAAGAGAAACTGCATGTGTGAAAAATTGATGAGCAAAGATTGAATATCGTTTCAAACGGGAAGAGTTGTGAAAATAGTTTCAAGTTAACTTGGCATTTTCATGATATCTTTCTTTTTTGGACGTTTAGACCTTGAAATTTTTAGGAGATGAAGAAGAGATCTCTGTGTACATGTGGTCAAAATTTCATATGTTAGTTCACTCTCCGTTTGGAGATATTCCCTGGGAAAGTGAGGGTTCTTGAATGCTCTTGAAATCAGTTTCAAAAAGGTTAGCTTGACACTTTCACTATAACCTACTTTATGGATATTTCAGACTATGAAATTTTGAGGAGATGGAGGAGAGATCCTGGGTACATGTGGCCACAATTTCCTCTTTTTTTTTCTCTACACTTTCAGAGATATGCTATGGGGTTTCTGAATGCTCCTAAAATCCATTTCGAACAGGCCAGCTTGGCACTTTGTTTACAACTTCTTCTATGGTACTTTTCAGACTACGAAATTTTCAAAGAACGGAAGAGACATACAAAAATACCTGAAGTAATATTTTCAAATGTTGATTAATTGTAATTTTGGATATATTCTTTGTGGAATTTAGGGTTTATGAATGGTTCTAATATCCATTTCAAACAAGTCAGTTTGGAATTTTCACTATAACTTGTTTAATAATAATTTTCCAAAATGTTCATAGAACTGAGGAGACATATAGAAGTACTTCAAGTGAAAATCTCATATGTTGGTTCAATATACTTTCTGAGGTATGCTCTATGCAATTTAGGGTCTCTAAATGGGCATGAGATTAATTTCAAATAGGACAGTTTGGCATTTTGACTATCACTTCTTTTCTGGGAATTTTCATACTGTGAAAATTTCAAGGATATAATGAGACATACAGAAGCACCTAAGTTAAGAATGTCATAATAAGATTTGAAAAATTGGATACATGGCATGATATACAAGTTTTTTCTTGGGAATATTCCTAAAACAACAAGTTTTATGAAAGTTACTATTTGGAAATTCAAATTTTGGTTAGAAATAGTAAAGGCAGAAGTAGTGAGAAAACACGGTGAAGGTAGAAGCAGTGAGTATACCCGGTGAAGTGATTTGAAAAGATATTTTAAACGACAATGGTTGAGTTTTAAAACATGTGTTAATTAACCATTTAGGAAACTGATGAAAGAGGAAGAATTAAAGAGGAAACATAGCATCCATTAAGAAATATAGAGATCTGAAAAACCAACATGAAGAACAACAAACCATAAACACCAAAGTGATAATGGAGTTCGGCAATCTCCCCTACGTCTTTGGGCCTTTGTCTCAGTGGGTGAGGCTTTGTTATTTCAATTCTAAGATTTAAAAGTACATCATAATAGTGCTAAAAGGATTACAAACTGATCTGTTCATGTTCTAATGGATATCAAGAACCCAACAAAACTGACAGCACTGAAAACGGATGAACGAAACTCCCAGAAATGACCTGCACTCCTCAATGGCTCATTCTCTTCATAAACTCAAAGCATTAAAAACAATACTTTGAAATGCTCAAAATTCCAAATAGATGGCTCCATAATGTTCAAAAACCCTTAGTTGGGCTCTTCCTCCACTATGATTGGCCAAAAAGTGAATAAAATACACTCCTGGGAGTTTTCTCCAATAACTTGCAGTCCTCTGTTATGCAAAACACACCTATAGGCCTATGAACCCAACTCTGTGTGCATTCCCACTTAAAAAATATGGCACACACCTATTTCTGCAATTCGAGTGATTTTGTTGCACCGTTAAGGTGCTAACACCTTTTCCCTGGTGGAGGACGAGGTCGTATGGCGCATGTGGCCAGGCGCTAGGATAACTACCTGCACCCTCCAACTAGCCCCTCCTTCATTTCTCTCGGTCATGTGGCTTGGACCATGTGGCCATGGCCTGATGCTCCATGTGCCCACATCCTTATAGCCCTTGGTCATTAGCTCCTGGTTATGTGCCTGGGTTGATGGGCTAGCCCGACCAACCAGGCGTTAATTCATATCTCTGCACCAAACATATACACCGGGGTCATATGCGAGTTACATGTGATCACGTCAGCATAGATCATGGGATGAAAGAAACTATCATGCCAAAACATAATAAGTGTGGGCATATGTTGTGGGCACGTGGTTTTGTTTGCGTCAGGGGTTGGGGCTAGGCTCCAACCCTTTACTCTCCCCAAACCAAAACGTTACAAGTTTAAAAAAAAGTGGTGCCATATGTAGTTAATAACCATCGTGTAGGCGGGTTGGTATCCCATCCTACACAAAGACTTGGCCACCCATATAGGTCTTGTGGTCGACTCCCACAGACTCTCAAGCAAAATTTCAACCAAAACTGTCAGACATTGGATGGGTGCCACATGGAAGCCCAGGACTGGGCCACATGGCACCACGTTATTCTCTCAAACTAGGACATGTGTCAAACCAACATTCTCCCATCTATCTACTACCCAGTAAGCCATGTACCTGCCACGTCATCCCATTGCCACATGTTGTGCGGACCTTGCCACATCATCTTGTGCCATGTGTCACCCTTGTAGTGGTACCACATGTAACACTGACTTGTCCATATCTGCACCTACCTAGTTATCTCTTGTCCATGTCAGCATGCCAACACAACCTGCCATGTCACCTATATGGCTTGTATAGCTAGCTTCCATGCCAACACTATATGGATTGTATGAACTGCACAATCATCATTTGTTTTTGCATGTTTGGCCAAATTAAAATATAGTGATATAATTCACGTACGACATTTGTTTAAGGCTGTTCAAGTTGCATTGGGTTTGTAACACCGAGGCCTACACACACATCCATTTAGAAGAGATTCTAATAACTTTTATTTTTAGGCCTTCTTGGACCCATTTTGGCTCCTGGATCTATTCTGGATCACACCTCCCCACAAAAGACGTTTTGGTCCTCCAAAAGGTTACAAGATGGACCTTACTGATTACATACTCATAAGGACAAAAAAAAAAACTATATTGTTCAAAATGATGTTATAACAGGTCATCATTTCAACATGTGTGATTACATTAATGGAAGCAAAATACAAAGAAGTCGTGCCATCCACTTCTCGCATAACCAAGTGATTGTTTTCTTTCCTTCACGGTGTTCCTTTTGCTTCACTGGTACTGCCTCTTCCTTTGTGAGTACATGCATAATCCTTTTTTTCTTCTTTGGACGAAGCTCCGGATTAAGCTTCCAACAGTTAGCCTTTTGATGTCCACCCTTGTTGCAATACGTGCAATGTTTTTTTGGCATCCAGAATTGTTTTCCCTTCTCTTTATTCCATTTTGGAGTTGAGTCTTTATGTCATGTCTCCTTCCTGGTCGACATAAATTTCCTGTCTTGTTGATCTTCACTTTTCTTTGGAGATGACTTGCATTCACTATCACCATCACAGAGTGATACACCATCACCTTTCATGAAGTGTTCCCGCAATGAATTAAGCTGGTCATTTGAAGAATTATGTGCTTCCGATGTTTTGGAGCCCATATTGGAGAATGCTCCAATCTCCTCTTCGCCATATCCCAATCCTAAATAACGAATTATTTTCACAACCTCTATGGGATTAATGATACGTTGGCCCTTTTTTCCAATGCCCTTTTCTTCATAACCCATATTGGTTAGCAATTTCAAACCTATACCTTTTGTATGTTTTTCAAATGCACCAAAAGAACCATCTTGATGGGAACTATGTGAAATTGATGAATGACTTCCACTGCATACCTCAGAGATGTTCTCTAAATTTTATGTAGAAGGCAATTCCTTCAATTCTTCTTTGATTTTGTCTTTCTTTAAAGATTTCTCTTGAACCAATCTCCTTGGTTCCAGGTAGTCTTCATACAATACTTTCACCATCTCGGCCATGGAAAAGAGAGTAGTTCACATATCCTTCTCATCTTGAGAAAGTCCCTCTATAGATGCCATTTTATCAACTAAGATGATCTTTTCCCTGGTAAACATGCAAACTCAAAAACCAATCGCCAACCTCGCTCTGATACCACTTGATCTGAAAAGATTGTTTAAATGACAATGATTGAGTTTTAAAACATGTACTAATTAACCATTTAGGAAATTGATGAAATAGGAAGAATTAAAGAGGAAACATAGAAGCCATTAAGAAATATATAGATATGAAAAATCACCATGAAGAACAACAAAACATAAACACCAAAGTGATAACGGAGTTCGACAATCTCGCCTACGTCTTCGGGCCTTTGTCTCAGTAAGTGAGGCTTTATTATTTATGTTCTAATATTTAAAAGTACATCATAATAGTTCCAAAAGGATTACAAACAGATCTAGACATGTTCTACCAGATCTCAAGAACCCAACAAAACTGACAGCACTGAAAATAGATGAACAAAGCTCCCAAAAATGGCTTGCACTCCTCAATGGCTCATTCTCTTCATAAACTCAAAGTATTAAAAAAAATAATTTGAAATGCTTATAATTCCAAATAGATGGGTCCAATGGATCCATAATGTTTAAAAACACTTTGTTGGGCTCTTCATGCACCTGGATTGGCCAAAAATTGAAGAAAATACACTCCTGGGAGTTTTCTCCAATAACTTGCAGTCCTCTGTTCTGAAAAACGCACCTACAGGCCTCTGAACCCAACTCTGTGTGTGTTCCTGCTTAAAAAACTTGGCACACACATGTTTCTGCAATTCGAGTGATTTTTTTGCACCTTTAAGGTGCTGGCACCTTTTCCCTGGCGGAGGATGAGATCGTATGTCCCATGTGTCCAGGCACTGGGATAACAACCCGCACCCACTAGCTAGCCCCTACTTCATTTTCTTCTGGTCATGTGGCTTGGCCCATGTGGCCATGGCCTGATGCTCCACCCGTCCGCATCCTTATATCCCTCGATCGTTAGCTCTTGGTTATGCACCTGGGTCGGCGAGCTAGCTCAACCAACCAGGTGCTAACCCATATCTCCACGTCAAACGTATACACCAGGGACATATGTGAGTTACATGTGACCACAATGACATAGATCATGGGTTGAATGAACCTATTGCGTAAAAATATAATACGTGGGGGCATATGTTGTGGGCACATGGTTTTGTTTGCATCGAGGGATGGGGCTAGGCCCTAGCCCTTTACTTTGCCCAAACCAAAACATTTCAAGTTTAAATAAAAGTGGTGTCACATGTAGTTAAGCACCATTGTGTAGGTGGGCTAGTATCCCAACCTACGTGAAGACTTGGTCACCCATATAGGTCATGCGATCGACTGCCACAGACTCTCAAACAAAATTTTAACCAAAGTTGTCATCCAATGGAGGGGTGCCACGTGGCAGCCCAAGACTAGGCCACATGGCACCACGTTATTCGCCCAAACTAGGACACATGTCAAACCAATATTCTCCCAGCTATAAGCTACCGTGTCAGCCATGTACCTTCCATGCCAGCCCATTTCCACGTGTCGTACGGACCTTGCCACGTCATCCTCTGCCACATGTCACACGCTGACTTGTCTAAATCTCCACCTACCCAGTCAACACCTACCCACTTCAGCATGCCAACACACCCTGCCATGTCACCTGTACGACCATACAACCTATATAGTCATCTTCCATGCCAACACTGTACGGATTGTACGGACTACAAGGTCATCATTTTTTTTGCCTGTTTGGCCAAATCAATAGATCACAATATCTTTCACGTACAATGTTCATTTGAGCCAATTCAAGTTGTGTTGGGTTTGTAACGTCGAGGCCTATATACACGTCCATTTTGAAGAGATTCTAAGAACTTTGATTTTTAGGCCTTCCTGGACCCATTTTGGCTCCTGGATCCATTTTGGATCACACCTCCCAACTAAATACCTTTTGGTCCTCCAAAAAATTACAAAATGGACCTTACTAATTACATACTCATAAGGACAAAACAAAAAACTATGTTGTTCAAAATGATATTAATTGGTCATCATTTCAACATGTGTGATTACATTAATGGAAGCAAAATACAATGAAGTTGTGGCATCCACTTCTCGCATAACCAAGTGACTATTTTATTTCCTTCATGGTGTTCCTCTTGATTCACTAGTACTACCTCTTCCTTTGTGATTACATGCATAATCCTTTTTTCCTTCTTTGGACAAAGCCTTGGATTAAGCTTCCAACAGTTAGCCTTTTGATCTCCACCCTTGTTGCAATAGGTGCAATGTTTTTTTGGCATCCAGACTTGTTTTCCCTTCTATTTATTTTGTTTTGGAGTTTAGTGTTTATGTCATGTCTCCTTCCTGGTCAACATAAATTTCCTGCCTTGTTGATATTCACTTTTCTTCAGAGATGACTTGCATTCACTATCAGCATCAGGGAGTGATACACCATCACCTTTCGTGAAGTGTTCCCGTAATGACTTAAGCTTGTCATTTGAAGCATTACTTGCCTCCGATGTTTTGGAGCCCATCTTGGAGAATGATCCAATATCTTCTTATCCATATCCCAATCCTAAATAACAAGGTATTTCAACAACCTCTATGGGATTAACAATACCTTGGCCCTTCTTTCCAAGGCCCTTTCCTTCATAACCCATATTAGTTAGCAATTTCAAAGCTATACCTTTTGTATGTTTTTCCAATGCACCAAAAGAACCATCTTGATGGGAAATATGCGAAATTGATGAATGACTTCAATTGCATACCTTAGATATGTTTTATGAATTTGATGTAGAAATAAATTTCTTCAATTCTTCTTTTATTTTGTTGTTCTTTGAAGATTTCTCTTGAACCGATCTATTTCATTCCAAGTAGTATTCATACAACAGTTTAACCATATCAGCCATGAAAAAGAGATTAGTTCGGATATCCTTCTCATCTTGAGAAAGTCCCTCTTTAGATGCCATTTTCTCAACTGAGATGAGCTTTTCCTTGGTAAACATGCAAACTCAAAAACCAACCCCCAACCTCACTCTGATACCACTTGATCCGAAGCGATCTTTTAAATGAAAATGGTTGAGTTTTAAAACATGTGTTAATTAACCATTTAGGAAACTGATGAAAGAGGAATAATTAAAGAGGAAAATAGAATCCATTAAGAAATATACAGATCTGAAAAATCAGCATGAAGAAAAACAAACCATAAACACCAAAGTGATAACGAAGTTCGACAATATCGCCTACATCTCCGAGCCTTTGTATCAGTGCTTGAGGATTTATTATTTCTGTTCGAATATTTAAACATACATCATAATAGTGCCAAAAGGATTACAAACTGATCTGGTCGTGTTCTACCAGATCTCAAGAACCCAACAAAACTTACGGCACTGAAAATAGATGAACGAAGCTCCCAGAAATAGCCCGCACTCCTCAATGAATCATTCTCTTCATAAACTCAAAGTATTAAAAAAAATACTTTGAAATGCTCATAATTCCAGATAAATGGCTCCAATGGATCCATAATGTTCAAAAAACCTTAGTTGGGCTCTTCCTGCCCCTGGATTGGCCAAAAATTGAAGAAAATACACTCCTGGGAGTTTTCTCCAATAACTTGCAGTCCTCTGTTCTGAAAAATGCACCTATGGGCCTCTGAACCTAGTGTGTGTGTGTTCCCGCTTAAACAAACCTAGCACACACCTGTTTCTACAATTCAGGCGATTTTGTCACACCGTTAAGGTGTTGGCACCTTTTCCCTGGTGAAGGACGAGGTCATATGGCCCATGTGGCCAGGCGTTGGGCTAACTGCCCACACCCTCCAGCTATCCCCTCCTCTGTTTTGTCCTGGTCATCTTCCTTGGTCCATGTGACCATGCCTTGATGCTCCACATGCCCGCATCCTTATAGTTCTTGTTCGTTAGCTGCTGGTTATGTGTCTGGGTTGGCATGCTAGCTCGACCGACTGGGTGCTAACCCATATCTCCATGCCAAACATATACACCAGGGTCATATGTGAGTTACATGTGACCGTGTCGGCATAGATCATGGGTTGAACAAACCTATCGCGCAAAACATAAGAAGTGTGAGCCTATATTGTGGGCACGTGGTTTTGTTTACATCGAGGGCTGGGGCTAGGCTCCAACCCTTTACTGCAACCAAACCAAAATGTTGCAAGTTTAAATAAAAGTGGCGCCATATGTAGTTAAGTACCATCGTGTAGGCAGGATGGTAGCCCGACCTATATGAAGACTTGGCTGCCCATATAGGTCACGCGGTTGACTTCCACGGACTCTCAAACAAACTTTTAACCAAAATTGTTAGCCAATGGTGGGGTGAAATGTGGCATCCTAGGACTAGTCCACGTGGCACCACATTATTCGCCCAAACCAGGAAACGTGTCAAACCAACATTCTTCCATCTATCAGCTACCCAGTCAGCCATGTACTTGCCACGTCAACCCATTTCCATGTGTCGTATGAACCTTGCCATGTCAACTTGTGCCACATGTCACACTCTAACAAGTCCACATCTGCATCTACCCAGTCAGTGCCTGTCCACCTAAGCATGCCAATGCACCCTACCATGTCACCTATACAGTCGTATGACCTGTACAGTCAAATGCCACGTCAACACTGTACAGACTGTATAGACTGCATAGTCATCATTTTGTTTTGCATGTTTGGCCAAATGAATAGATCGTGATATCTTTCGCATACGATGTCCATTTGAGCCCGTTCAAATTGTGTTGGGTTCATAACATCGAGGCCTACACACACGTCCATTTTGAAGAGATTATGAGGACTTTGATTTGTAGGCCTTCCTGGATCCATTCTAGATCACACCTCCCCACTAAAGACCTTTTGGTCCTCCAAAAGGTTACAAAATGGACCTTACTGATTACATACTCATAAGGAAAAAAAAAAACACTATTTTTTTCAAAATGATGTTATAATAGGTCATCATTTCAACATGTGTGATTACATTAATGGAAGAAAAATACAATGAAGTTGTGACATCAACTTCTCGCATAACCAAGTGACTATTTTCTTTCCTTCATTGTGTTCCTCTTGCTTCAATGGTACTTCCTCTTCCTTTGTGAGTACATACATAATCCTTTTTTCCTTCTTTCGAAGAAGCTCCAGATTAAGCTTCCAACAGTTAGCCTTTTGATGTCCACCCTTGTTGCAATAAGTGCAATGTTTTTTTGGCATCCAGACTTGTTTTCCCTTCTCTTTCTTCTATTGTGGAGTTGAGTCTTTATGTCATGTCTCCTTCCTGTTTGACATAAATTTCCTGTCTTACTGATCTTTAGTTTTCTTTGGAGATGAATTAAATTCACTATCACTATCAGGGAGCGATACACCATCACCTTTCGTGAAATGTTCCCGCAATGACTTAAGATGGTCATTCGAAGAATTACTTACTTCTGATGTTTTGGATCCCATATTGGATAATTCTCCAATATCCTCTTCACCATATCCCAATCCTAAATAATGATGTCTTTCCACAACCTCTATGGGATAAACGATACCTTGGCCCTTTTTTCCAATGCCCTTTCCTTCATAACCCATATTGGTTAGCAATTTCAAACCTATACCTTTTGTATGTTTTTCAAATGCACCAAAAGAACCATCTTGATGGGAACTTTGTGAAATTGATGAATGACTTCCACTCCATACCTTAGAGATGTTTTTTTGAATTCGATGTAGAAGGCAATTCCTTCAATTCTTCTTTGATTTTGTCGTTCTTTGAAGATTTCTATTGAACCGATCTCTTTCGTTCCAAGTAGTCTTCATACAACACTTTCACCATCTTAGCCATGACAAAGAGAGTAGTTCACATATACTTCTCATCTTGATAAAGTCCCTCTTTAGATACCATTTTCTCAACTGAGATGAGATTTTCCTTGGTAAACATGCAAGCTCAAAAACCAACCACCAACCTCGCTCTGATACCACTTGATCCGAAAAGATATTTTAAATGAAAATGGTTGATTTTTAAAACATGTGTTAATTAACCATTTAGGAAACTGATGAAAGAGGAAGAATTAAAGAGGAAACATAGCAGCCATTAAGAAATATACAGATCTAAAAAATCAGCATGAAGAACAACAAACCATAAACACCAAAGTGATAACGGAGTTTGGAAATATCACCTACGTCTATGGGCCTTTGTCTTAGTGGGTGAGGCTTTCTTATTTCTGTTCAAATATTTAAAAGTACATCATAACAGTGACAAAAGGATTGCAAACTGATCTGGTCATGTTCTACCAGATCTCAAGAACCCAACAAAACTGATGACATTGAAAACAGATGAACAAAGCTCCCAGAAATGACTCGCACTCCTGAATGGCTCATTCTCTTCATTGAGGAGTGATGAATGTTCAAAAATCCTTAGTTGGGCTCTTCCTGCACTTGGATTGGAAAAAAATTGAAGAAAATACACTCCTGGGAGTTTTCTCCAATAACTTGCAGTCCTTTGTTATGAAAAACGCACCTATTGGCCTCTGAACCCAACTCTGTGTGTGTTCCCACTTAAAAAACCTGGCACACACATGTTTCCGCAATTCGGGTGATTTTGTCGCACCTTTAAGGTGCTGACACCATTGCCTTGGTGGAGGATGAGGTCGTATGGCCCATGTGGCTAGGCACTAGGTTAACTGCCCACACCTGCCAGCTAGCCCCTCCTCCATTTTCTCTGGGTCATGTGACTTGGACCATGTGGCCATGGCCTAATGCTCGATGTGCCTGCATCCTTATAGCCCTAGGTCATTATCTCTTGGTTATGCGCCTGGGTTGACAGGCTAGCCCGACCGACCAAGTGCTAACCCATATCTCCATGCCAAACGTATACACCAGGTTCATATGCGAGTTACATGTGACCGCACTAACATAGATCATGGGATGAACGAACCTATCATGCCAGAAGATAAGAAGTGTGGGCATATGTTGTGGGCATGTGGTTTTGTTTGCATCAGGGGTTAGGGCTAGGCCCCAACCATTTACTCTACCCAAATGAAAATATTGAAAGTTTAAATAAAAGTAGTACCATATGTAGTTAAGCACCATCGTGTAGGCGGTCCGGTAGCCCGGCCTATGCAAAGACTTAGCTTCCCATACAGGTCACGCGATCAACTCCCACAGACTCTCAAACAAACTTTTAACTAAAATTGTCAGCCAATGGAGGGGTTCCACGTAGCATCCTAGGATTGGGCCACGTGGCACCACATTATTCCCCTGAACCAAGAAACATGTCAAACCAACATTCACCCATTTGTCAGCTATGTAGTCAACGATTTACCTGCCACATCATCCCATTTCCACGTGTCGTACAGACCTTGCCATGTTAGCCTGTGCCACATGTCACCCTTGTAGTGGTGCCATGTGTCAGACTCTGACTCGTCCACATATGCACCTGCCCAATCAGTGCCTCTCCATGTTATCATGCCAACACACCTTGCCACGTCACCTGTACAGTTGTACGACCTATACAGTTAGCTTCCACATCGACACTATACAGATTGTACGGACTGCACAGTCATCATGTTGTTTTGTATGTTTGTCCAAATGAAAATATCATGATATCTTTCATGTACAACATCCATTTGAGCCCATTCAAGTTGTGTTGGGCTCATAACGTCGAGGTCTACAGACACGTCCATTTTGAAGAGATTCTGATCACTTTGAGTTTTAGGCCTTCCTGGACCCATTTTGGATCCTGGATCACACCTCCCCACTAAAGATCTTTTGGTCCTCCAAAAGGTTACAAAATGGACCTTACTCATTACATACTCAAAAGGAAAAAACAAAACACTATGTTGTTCCAAATGATGTTATAACATGTCATCATTTCAACATGTGTGATTACATTAATGGAAGCAAAATACAATGAAGTTGTGACATCCACTTCTCGCATAACCAAGTGTTTGTTTTCGTTCTTTCATGGTGTTCCTCTTGATTTTATGGTACTGCCTCTTCCTTTCTGAGTACATATATAATCCTTTTTTCCTTCCTTGGATGAAGCTCTGGATTAAGATTCCAACAATTATCCTTTTGATGTCCACCCTTGTTGCAATAAGTGCAATGTTTTTTTGGCATCCAGAATTTTTTTCCCTTCTCTTTCTTCCATTGTGGATTTGAGTCTTTGTGTCGTGTCTCCTTCCTAGTCGACATAAATTTCTTGTCTTGTTGATATTCACATTTCTTTGGAGATGACTTGCATTCACTATCACCATCAGGGAGTGATACACCATCACCTTTCATGAAGTGTTCCCGCAATGACTTAAGCCGGTCATTTGAAGCATTACTTGCTTCCGATGTTTTGGATCCCATATTGGAGAATGCTCTAATATCCTCTTCTCCATATTCCAATCCTAAATAGCGAGGTATTTCCATAACCTCTATGGGATTAAAGATACCTTGGCCCTTTTTTCCAAGGCCCTTTCCTTTATAACCCATATTGGTTAGCAATATCAAACCTATACCTTCTGTATGCTTTTCAAATGCACCAAAAGAACCATCTTGATGGGAACTATACGAAATTGATGAATGACTTCCACTACATACCTCAGAGATGTTTTATGAATTCGATGTAGAAGGCAATTCCTTCATTTCTTCTTTGATTTGGTCGTTCTTTGAATATTTCACTTGAACCGATCTCTTTCGTTCCAAGTAGTCTTCATACAACACTTTCACCATCTAGGCCATGGAAAAGAGAGTAGTTCACATATCCTTCTCATCTTGAGAAAGTCTCTCTTTAGATGTTATTTTCTCAATTGAGATGACCTTTTCCTTGGTAAACATGCAAACTCAAAAGCCAACTGCGAACCTCACTCTTACACCACTTGATCTGAAAAGATCTTTTAAATGACAATGGTTGAGTTTTGAAACATGTGTTAATTAACCATTTAGGAAACTGATGAAAGATGAATAATTAACGAGGAAACATAACATCCATTAAGCAATATACAGATCTGAAAAATCAACATGAAGAACAACAAACCCTAAACAAGAAAGTGATAACGAAGTTCAGTAATATCGCCTACGTCTCCGAGCCTTTTTCTTAGTGGGCGAGGCTTTCTTATTTATGTTATAAGCTTTAAAATTAATTCATAACAGTGCAAAAAGTATTACAAACTGATCTGGTCGTGTTCTACCAGATCTCAAGAACCCAACAAAACTGTCGGCACTGAAAACGGATGAACGGAGCTCCCAGAAATGCCTCGCACTCCTCAATTGCTCATTCTCTTCATAAACTCAAAGTATTAAAAACAAAACTTGGTAATGCTCATAATTCCAAACAAATGGCTCCAATGGCTCTAGAATGTTAAAAAAATCTTAGCTGGCCTCTTCCTGCACTTGGATTGGCCAAAAATTGAAGAAAATACACTCCTGGGAGTTTTCACCAATAACTTGGAGTCCTCTTTTATGAAAAATGCAACTACAGGCCTCTGAACCCATCTCTGTGTGCGTTCCCGCTTAAAAAAACTGACACACACATGTTTCCACAATTCGGGTGATCTTTTCACACCGTTAAGGTGCTGGTACCTTTTCCCTAGCGGAGGATGAGGTCGTATGGCCGATGTGGCCAGGCGCTAGGGTAACTGACCGCACCCTCTGGCTAGCCCCTCCTTCATTTTCTCCAGGTCATGTGCCTTGGCCCATGTGGCCATGGCTTGATGCTCCATGCACCCACATCCTTATAGCCCTTGATTTTTAGCTCCTGGTTATCCGCCTGGGTCGGCGGGCTAGCCCGACTGACCAGGCGCTAACCCATATCTCTGCGCCAAACATATACACTAGGGTCATATGTGAGTTACATGTGACCACGTCGGCATAGATCATGGGCTAAATGGACCTATCACGCCAAAACATAAGAAGTGTGGGGATATGTTGTGGGCACATGGTTTTGTTTGCGTCAGGGGGCTCAGGCTAGGCCCCAACCCTTTACTCTGCCCAACCAAAAAAGTTGCAATTTTAAATAAAAGTCGCATCATATGTAGGTGAGCACCACCATTTAGGTGGGCTAGTATCCCAACCTATGTAAAGACTTCGCCACCCATATAGGTCACGCGGTCGACTCCCATGGACTCTCAAACAAAATTTTAACCAAAACTGTCAGCCAATGGAGGGGTGCCACATGGTATCCCAGGATTGGGCAACATGGAACCACATTGTTCTCCCGAAACAAGACACGTGTCAAACCAACATTCTCCCATCTATCAGCTACCCAGTCATCCATGTACCTACCACGTGTCATACATAACTTTCCACATCTGCCTATGCCACATGTCACCCTTGTAGTGGTGCCATGTGTCACACTTTGACTCGTCCACATCTCCACCTGCCCAGTCAACAACTATCCACATCATCATGCCAACTCACCCTTCCATGTCACCTATATGGCCATATGACTTATACAGTCAGCTGCCATGTCAGCACTGTATGGAGTGTATGGACTACACAGTCATCATTTTTTCTTGCATGTTTAGCCAAATGAAGAGATTGCAATAGCTTTCACGTATGAAGTCCGTTTGAGCCCGTTCAATTTGTGTTGGGTTCATAACGTTGAGGCCTGTGCAAAAGTCCATTTTGAAGAGATTCTGAGAACTTTTATTTTTAGGCCTTCTTGTACCCATTTTGGCTCCTGGATCCATTCTAGATCATGAAGGTACAAGAAGAGAGAAGACTTGGTGAAGTCAGAAACAAAAATCAAACTCATTGATGATTGGTGCAACTCACACAAATAGATTGGTGTCTCTTTCTAAGTTGGTGCTTGGTGTTTCCAATAGATTGGTTTCTACAAATATTTGTAAGAGTAGTTTGGTGCTTATCATGGTTTGTACCAGTGGGGATTGGTGTCTCCAGTAGGTTGGTGCCTACAAATATTTGTGACAATCAGTTGGTTCCTACAAAGAATTACAAAGATAATTTTTTGTTGAAATTATGCTTATATTGAGAGGGTGGGGGGTGAATCAACATAAGTTACTTTTTCCTTTGAATGAGCATGCATAACTCATTCATTAACTTTATAACAGTAAATGCAAATAAACTTAAATCATTGTACACCAATTTTAATGTAGAAACCCTTGTGGGAGAAAACCACAAAAACTTATCTTTATAAATATCTATAGCCACCAACCTACTATTACAAAGTTTGTAGGAACCAACCTACTGGAGACACCAATCTCCTCAGTTGAGCACCAACTTAGCAAGATATTGTTTTGATACTAATCTCCTCAACTAAGAAACAACTTGGTAAGATTATATAGGCACCAACCTAATATATTCATACCCAGAGTACTCTTGACTTCACTTGCATGCTTCATACTTCATGTGTTTCATATCATCATACCCTTAAATTTGTTTCTCAAGTGCCTCTCTTTGCTTCATACCCTAGACATAGATTCAAACCTTAGTCAGATTTAGCCTTCATTCCATAGCGAACCTTGTAGCATCATTCCCAGAATATAATCCCATATCGTAGCATCAAAACCTCAAAACAACACAATTTGCAACATCATAGACCTTAGTCCTTCATAGCACACCGTCAGAACTCCAAGAAATTCCTCTTGCATACTATTAGACCCCAAGAATACTCTCTAACTTCTCTTGCATACATAAGATCTCTTTTGTGCACATTAGAACTGATCTTCTTGCTTGTATTCTCTTCAAATGCGCACATCTGTCATGTATTTATAGTGTTTATGTGATCACTTTTTTGGGCCGACCTGTAAATACTGGTTGGGTCGACCTGAAATTTTCGACTGGGTTGTCTAACAGAAAAAATCATATCTCCTCATTCATAAGGAGTTAGAGGAAGCCCCATATATTGTTGGAAAGGTATCAGAATAATATTTCCAACCATATAATCTATACTCCGATTTGAGCTAGGTATTTAGAGTAAAAATTACTTCAAAGATAGGGTATCCAAACTAAGTATAAAAAATCCAGAAACAATATTTTCAACAATCTCCATCTTGCAATCTTTATCTTGGACATCTGTAGTCTCCCCTTGTCTTTGACATCAATGACAATAATATTTCCAATAATATCTCCCTTTGTCATTGATGGAAACTCTTATTCAATTATGTTACTGCCCTTGTCTATAACTTTCCTTGTGAATAATTCTTCCTTTGTCCACAACTTCTCCCCCTTTGACATCAATGGAAAAGGGTTACTCTCCCTGAGCTTATGCTTCCCTTTATTGGCGATATGAGAGGGATATCACTCCAATATTTTGTCTAAGATATTCAAATGTGTCTCTAGGAAGGGGTTTGATAAAAATATCCGCAACATATTCTTTGGTGGTAATGTATTCCAGGTTGACACTTTGCTTGACTACTTGTTCTCTTAGTAAGTGGTACTTGATTGGAATATGCTTGATATTTGAGTGAATATTCTTTGAAATGTTTATTAAACTTTTGTTATTGTGGATGATTGATATTGGTTGATCATATTCTACCTTGATATCCTTCGGTGCCTCCTTCATCCAAAGAAATCTTGTGTAACATGTTGTTGCAATATATTCAGCCTCTGTTGTGGATAGAGAGATTGAAGTTTTCTTCATTCTCAACCATGATACTAAACATTTGTCTATAAATAATGCTCCTCCACTGACAATTTTCTTGTCATGAATAATTCCTACCCAGTCTACATATGTATATGTTGTTAGAGTGAAGTCCTTACTTTTTGAATACCACAAGCCAAAGTCCAATGTTCCCTTCAGATATCTGAATATTCTTTTTACTTCTTTCACATGTGTCTCTTTTGGTGTAGATTGAAATCTTGCAACCAATCCTACTACTTGTGTGATGTATAGACTTGATGCTTTCAAATAAAGTAGGATACAATCATTGACCTGTATAATGATTGATTTTCTTCTGTAGATTCATCATCTTTTCTCAAATTACATCCTGTGATCATAGGTGTACTGACAAGTGCACAATCTTCCATTTTGAATTTCTTCAACATTTCCTTGATATATCTGGTATGATAAATTAATATGCCTTTGTTGTATTGAGAAATATGCAGACCTAGAAAGAATGGCAGTTCTCCAAGAATGGACATCTCAAATTCTTTTTGCATTTCTTCTACAAACTTTTGGCTCATTCTATCAACATTAATTCCAAAAATGATATCATTCACATAAACCACAATTCTTAACAATTTTTCATTGTCTATTTTGATGTGACTATTATTTTCTAGAGCTCCTCTTTCGAAACCTTGTTTTTGTAGGTATTTTTCAAGTCTTGAATACCAAGCTCTGGGAGATTGCTTTAGTCCCTGGAGTGCTTTCTCAGTCTGCATACATAATCTTCTTTGTCTAAAAATTCAAATCATTATAGTTGTTCAATATATACTTCTTCTTCTAGATTTGCATTTAGAAAGGATGAATGAACATCCATTTGATAGAATTTGAAGTTATTTAAACATGAAAATGCCAAAAAAAAATTGATTTCTTCTAATCTTACAGCTGGAGAAAATGTTTGTTCAAAGTCAATACCCTAAATTTCAACATACCCTTTACAAAACAATATTTCTTTATTTATTACTACTCATCCATATTCATCCAATTTGTTTCTAAAGATCCATTTGGTGCCAATCACATTCTTGTCTTTTGGTCTGGGCACCCATGTATCGTTTCCAAGAAAGATACCTTCATCTGTTTTGGAATAAAAATTTCCTAAATTATCTTCATTTCTCTTTATATATCACTTACTCCAAAATACTTTGAATTATTTGACTAGATCTGGTCTACATTTCCATAATTCATAAGGTGTCTTATAGTTTTTCGCTCTATGTTATATCTCAAAATGCCACTATCATGCATTTTTTACTTTGGCATTCTTACTTACACATCCACCAACCAATTTTGGTGAGGTTCCTCTTAAAAAAAAAAAATTCATGGTGTACGCGCCCTGCTGCATATGCAATGCACATACATATGCTAGCTACATGCCTGACAACCCACGTATACTCTAAAAATTTGCAAAAAATAAAAATTTTCATGATTTTGGGCGGAGTTTACAAGCTATGTCAGGTTGCACAACCATATTACCTCTTGTATCCATTTTGAAAACTAATTAACCTTATTTTCTCCATATAAATGGACCCTAGGGGCGTCATTTGGATATGTGAAAGAAGAGGCAAGAGAACTCTGCCAAATTTTCTTCCTTGCATTCCAAGCCTTTTGCATCCTACTCTAAGTTTCATCCTCAACATTCCCTTCTATCCACCCTCCCTTATACAATCCATCATTTTACCCTATATTGGCATGTTGGTTGTGAGGATAGCATATTGGGAATAGTGCACTTGGAGTCAAAGTAGAGGAACCCAGGCGAGGTTCGTAGAGCGGCGTCAGAAAGATTCAGGTTGTAACTTCCAATATTGTTATCAATAAAAGAGAAACTTCTTATCCCAAATCTTTATTTCTTTATGTTTATATTTATGAATGTTTTTCATGAATAACTAACCATTTATATGATCTTGGTAGTTATGCATATATTTTCATAGTTTGTGCTGTGAATTTGTTTCAGGCCAACTTTGGGAGGAGGCCCACAATTTTGGAACATACAACAACAAGAAGGGATCTACGACAGACGAAAGGAATTAAGGTACACATTTCGATCTTCTCTCCATTCCCTTAATTATCATGGATCTACGACAGACGAAAGGAATTAAGGTACATACCTTGATTTACTCTCCATTTCCCCACTATCATTAGTTATTATTGGATTTGGGTAAAATATAAACATTCTATCTTTTAAGGTGTCAAGGCTCTTCCTGGTCGCTAGACCCAGATTAGGTGGATTTTTCGGCATAGAAGATTTGGCGACTCCACTGGGGAGTCTCTCTATGGTTTTGTTAGGATATTATTTTGGTTTGATTTCCTATTATTTTATGTGCTTTCTGAGTCTGTAAGAGTCTCTGGTCACTTTCCATATGTTTCCAGTCTTCCTAATATGGATAATCACTCTATAGTTTATCTCTTTTCTGAGTTGGTTTAGTAGTATACGCACCCTGTTCTATGCCCAACACGTGTTCATATGCACCCTGAGTCATCCCAAAATGCGTACATCGACAGTCTGTCTGTGTACATCATGCGTACCTGTTCTTTTGAATAGTTTTTCAAGAACCTTTCATTTGCTTCTAGGGAACTTTTGGTCTCTCAGATCCTCCTGAGTACCAGAGACCTATGTTAATTGTTGTTGAGAAAGTTTTAAGCCTCATATTGTCTATGAAATTGTAAAGAAATATCTTTTGTTTAGTTTTCTTTGTCTCTTTTTGTCTTTTGTCAAGGTTGAAGGTGTATTTTGAAGATTTAGGTTCTCCTTTGGATTACGGTGAATCCCTGCTCTCTAGAAGTCATTTAGGATATGAGTTAGTCTCTAGTTTTTCATCCTTCTGTCTTGTTGTGCTTTGAAAAGAAAAAAATATAATTGTTTGTTATTTTCATTTCATAAGCATTAAAAAGTTAAAAAAAAATATATGTAGTTTCTTAACTGCATTTGCATGTTTGTTTGGTTGTAGTAGCTTAGGTTGTATTTTATAAAAGAAAAGAGATTTCAACCCAAAGTTCCTTCTTATATTATTCCTTGACACTTTAAGTAGTTTCATCACATTTGGAACGAAAAAAATTCCTAGGATAGATTACATAGTAGGAACTTGGTTTTCATTTTGAAAAGTTTGCACCTTGAAAGTTAAAAGAGCCAAATATTCACTTGTAGGACGTAGTTTTATTTCATTTACTTTTAAAGCACAATGTTATAAAATCTCATTTAAATCTTCACTTTCGTCTCTCAAATAAAACCATGAGTTTCACTACCATACCCATGAGTAATCAAAAAATTAAAATCAATGCTTAATGCTAAAATCAATTATAATTTTGTGCTTATGGGGTACACCAATTAAACTAGGCTTTAGGGCCTTGAGTTAGGTGTGGAGAGAAAACTATTCAAGGCCACTTAAATAAAATTAATATTATGAGATAGAGAGTGTATAGGTACAGTGTAGAAAAATTTAGTCGGCACCCCCCTCTAACACAGGGGCTAAACACGAGGTCGGGTGAAGAAAGGTAGAGGAGATAACCCCTCCAAAACTAGACCAAGCATAGTGGGGATCATATTTGAGGGCAATTCTTGGGATTTTGATAACCTCATTTGACTACGGAGCTTCGTGGACCTCGAATCCATTCAGGATCCTCAATTTTCTTTTGTATTATTTGACTTTGGTACCCTTGAAAGGCTTTAGACATAGCTATCCTTCTCAAACAATCATCCTGAATACGAGATGTCAACCTAGTGTCAGACAATTGGCTTAGGTTGATGGACATTTAGTATGGAATGTTGGTTGCCATTGATTTCAATGATTGGAGAGTGATATTCTATATTGATGTCAACCCTTGGAGAAAGTTTGGTAGCGAATTTCGGTAGCACAAAGGTTTGGGTAATGGAACAAAGTTTGTTTGATGTATAACGGTATGAGTTTTAATATATTTGAAGGTAAGACTATTCTATATGTATATTACATGTCATTCAACTTTTTGTGGCATGTGGAATGTCACATAACTCCTCACGGTTAGAGAGTTGTGGCCATGTGAAGTTGGAGAACCCAGGTTTGGGTAATGGACCCAAGTTTGTTTGATGGATAATGGTATGTGTTTTGGTATATTTGCAGGAAAGACTATTCTATATGGATAGTAAATGTCATTCCATTTCCATTGGTATGTGGAATGTCACATAACTCCTCACGGTTAGAGAGTTATGGCCATGCGAAGTTGGAGAACCCTCATGAGTCATCTAGAAGCCACAAAAAGTCAAAGTAGTCAAAGTGTTTGCAAAGAAGAAATTATTTAAATAATAAAGTGAAGTGACGAGTGTACTATAAATAAAATTGGATTCAAAATAAATTATTTAAATAATAAATTCAATGGAGAAATTACTAAGTAGACAAGTGGTTAGAAGTGGGTTAACCCTAAAATAAGGAAAGTGGGTTAAGATGGTTAAAAGGTAACACCTTGAGAAAGCTACATGAAAGTATAAATAAGAGGAAAGGCTCTCTCATTTTAATAAAACTTGAGAATATTGAATATCTACAGGAGACTGAGGTAACCAAAGGATATCTAAGTTGAATTTAAGAGGGAAGGTGAAGTAAAGAAGGCCAAAATTCAATGGAGGATAAATTCTTTTGATGATGCTTTCTAAGGTATGTTATTTACAGGTCTTCTCACCATTTTCACAATAATTTTTTTTTCTAGAATGATTCAGAACGTGAAATTGGGAGTTCATTGAAGAAACATATCGAAGTAGTTGTGATACAAATTTCACCTTGTTGGTCATTTTTTTTTTGGAGTTACACACTGTGGAAAATAGGGTTTGGGGCTAGTCCTGAAACTAGTCTAAGACATGTGTTTCGGGTAAAAACATCATAACGGATTCATAAAAAATTCAAATTCACTAAGACCAAATGTATTGGTTAGGGTACAGTCTGTAGTATTATGTGTACAATTTTCAGATCCATACAACAAATATTACGTCTGGGGCATGCTCTACAAGTTTGCTCTCTAGAATAAGCTGAAATTCAACAAGGTATGCCATTTTTGCTATAACTTTTTTTCTGATAGGTTCCAAGTAGTAAAATATGGAGGAATTGCATAAAAGAAACTGAAGAACATTGTGTACCATTTTTAGATCTTTATTCATTACAGGTACATAGTTATGATTATTTCAAGTTAAGGTTTTTGACTAATCCAAAATTAGTCATGTGAGACTAAAGTAAAGTTTGATGAAAATTATAGTCTCTTGTTGTTAAAGTTAAGGAAGGTTTGTAGGCATGTGATCATATACACTAGGTCTATTACAAAGTTAAATATCAGATTTGGATGATGAAATTGATGAGGGATTTTGGTTGACATACATGTTGGGTACATGGTTGAGACAAGTAGTTGATGAGTTGACACATACATGAGGTGTATAGTTGATGATGTTGGTACATCTTGATGAGTCATAGTTTATGTGTAATTTATGCATGATTGGTACATATTTGGTGTATGTTTGATGCACTCGTTGATGGTACAAGTTGTGGTACAGGATGGTGCATGGTTGATGCACTTGTTTATGGTACAGGTTGATTACAAGTTGTTTGGTACAGGTTGGTGCATGGTTGATGCACTTGCTTATGGTACAGGTTGAGGTACAGGTTGATACATGGTTGATGCATGGTTCAGGTTATTGGTACAGGTTTTTTGGTGCAGGTTGATTGGTACAGGTTTACAACAATATATCTCACAGTGATAGTGTGACAATGGTCCCATCATTCTACTTATACGCCAGGGCGGTTGGATGGAGGAAGGACAGGTGGTTGTATCCACCTTTCGGTTGTAGCTGGAGAACATAGGGGGCTGTAGCCTCCTTCTGGTTGTAGCCAGAGAATTGGGGATTTGGAGCTTCCCTCAGGTTGTAGCCTGAGAAACTAGGGGTTTGGAGCCTCCTTCCAGTTGCAGCTAGAAAACAAAGGAAGTTGATGCTTCCAATGAATGTAATTCTTAAATTCATATAAGAAAAAACATTATGTGGTTTTCTCTCACTTTGGGTTTCCACGTAAAACACTAGTGTATTGTGTATGTGTGTTATTTCTCATTTGTTCATTGTTTCTTTACTTTGCAAATATTGGATGATAATGCTACATTGATATAACACTTGAATTTTATGGTGAAAAAGGATTAAATTGCTCTATTATTGATTCACTCCCCCTCTCAATAATCCAACAATTGGTATCAAAGTTGGTTCCTTTAGGAAACACTTTAACCATTGGAAGGAGATCATGGATTATTCTGAGAATGGAGTACCAATGTTTAATGATCAGAATGGTTTTAATTATGAGATGTGGAGCAGAAGGACGAAAGTATTTGTATAGGAACAAGAAAAATATATTTGTCTATCAGTTATTACATGATATGATAGTTCAGAAAAGGGAAAAGACTATAGCCAAGAAGGAATTGAAGAAGAATAACAAAATAATAATGGATTTCATCTGGAAAGGATTACCTAATCCGATAAGAGAAAAGTTTGGTAAATGTTCATCAGCCAGAGAACTTTGGGATAAGTTACATGACATATATTCTCCACCCATCACAGATTCAAAAAATGCCAAAGAAGATGAAAATACAGATTAGGAAGAATTATTTTCACCATGTCAAACAAATTCAGAAGATGAAGAGTACATAATCACCAGAGGTATTTTGTTTTTCTTTAATTGTGAAAAACGTTGACATCTTGAAATAGAATGGCATGAAGGAAATGAGACATAAAAACTAATTGAAAAGGAAGACAATTATGAAGTATAATTGATTAGTTCTTTCGATGAACTAAGAGAAGAAAGAAAGTCACTCAAGAAACAATTGATGAAACAAAATGAAAGTTTTCACATTTTCGAAGAATCCCAACAGGTGATCGAGAACTTAAGAACTCAGCTAGAAGAAGCCAGAAAGATCGAAGAAAATATTGAATATCAAAAGAAGTATTTGGAAGACAACATAGAAGCACAGAAGGGAGAAGCAGAAATGAGAGAGAATATATTGATAGATCATCTTAAGTAAAGAACTAACGATCTAAACTAGCTTGAGGCAGAGTTTGGTCAAGAAGAGAAAGGACTTGAAGAAGAAATAATCACATTAAAAATTTAGCTGGAAGAAGCAAAAAGAACATAAGAAGTCATGAAGTCTCAAATAATGAAGAAAGAAGAAGAGGTTGAGAAGATTTAAGAAGAAGTTTTCACATTGAGAAGTGAAATCATCAAGCTCAACAAGAATGTTGAAGAGACAGAAACATCCACATCAGTTATAGAGAATGAAGAGAAGAACTCTAGGTTGCTAGAAAAGAAGAATGAAGAAAATATAAAGAGTTATGCAGAAGTACTCAAAGGAAGGAATCATGGTCAACCAAAATCTAAGAAAATTATTGAAGAAATATCTTCAAGAAGACCATCCATGTTCAAGTCACAAAGAATCTTCAATCATGATCATGATCAGTCAAGGAAAAAATTTAGAAGGACCACACCACAAAGAATATCATTCACTCCCAGGTATGCAAATTTATTTTATCATCACTGTTTTTATTGTACTAAGTTTGGACATAAGGTTGCATATTGAAGGGATTATAAAAGAAATGTTCAAGCAATAAATGCCTATGTGGCCCCATGTAACATTGAATGTTACAAATGTCATAACTGTTGGGACTCAGAAACGTCGTATTTCCATCCACCTTTCCCTTCATCACTCTTCACATTTCATCTCCCCGTTAATCTTTCTTGATACCATTTTCATAATTAAATATGGGTTAAACCTTATTATTTTCCAAAATCATTTATTTTAGTATTAAAAGGGAATTTGTGATTAAATATTAGAAAATTGACATGTTTCATATATATCTAAAAAATATGTGAGCTTTATCATGTGTAGGAATATGTGAAGGATTAATACAAAAAGACTTCTCGAATATCTCATCCACCATTTCAAGGAGATAGTTATTCAAAGCTTATTCCAAGGAGAAGATCAGGGAGATTTAGTTGTCATATCTTATCCAAGATGTATAAGAGATATGTGTGAGGATTTGAAGGGATTATATTTTGTAATAATGGGAAATGGGTTGAGAGAAAAGTGGATCTGTAATTATGATATGCTTATCTTGTTTTCAAAGCTCTCATGTATAAAAGAGAGTGTCCTCTCTTCATGAAGAAAGAGAGAATCATTATTATGTAGATTGAGGGAAGGATTCATTATTATGTAGATTAAGGGAATTGTTATGAGATATGTTCTTGAGGAGAATTGTTATGATGTGGATTGGATTCATGAAGAGACTCCTTTTGTAAACCTACCTGTTGAAGATCAATGCAAGTTTGGATTCAGTCATTTTGTCTCTCTTAGAAGTTATCATCTGTTGATCTAAAATCTTCCATGTTGGCATCGGCAAGGGCAAGAACAGTTGGATCTCCATATTTCACCATAAATGAGCTTTAATGGGGCATCCCACTTGTTAGTTTAGTTGTTTCAGGGGATAGAATTAAAGTTCATATTTTCCTTTCATGAGCCATCAATGAACAGGTCCATCACCTGGGCAAGATCTTTTGCTTGTTTATGAGTTTTGCTTTCCATCTTTCGAGTCACGTGAAGATTGTTATTTTTAAGAGTGTGTTGGTTTCTAAATGGTTTTCTTATCTAATCTATACTAAACAGACATAGGAGTCTATCTATTATCGGTGCATATAGTGCATCAACTCTACTGATTACGAATCCTGGTTGATAATTTATGATTGGTAATATATTATGCATATAATTGCACCAACATTTTGGCGCCGTTGTCGGGGAGTTGTAAATGGTAATAGGTTGTATTTGGATTAGATTTATTTAATGGTTTTGGATTGGTTTTATGGATGACCTAAGGGTGGAGAGAAGACGGTAAGACGTGCGGGAAAATCCCACGCATCCACTTTGGTGGGGTTGCTCCAAAGTTAGGTTGTCCTCTTTATTTTATGCAAAAGTGTTTTTTATTTTTATTTTTGCAAATTTAGTTTTTATTTATGATGGGCTAGCTTGTGCGAACAGATAACCTGGTAACAACAAGGTCTCAATAACGTAAAGAGTTCAAGTTTGGCGTGTTTTATCTTTACAAATAGTTTTAATTTCTTATTTTTAAAATTCAAATCTTTGATGATAAATCATTCTCCTTTTTCAATATGGTCTAACAATGAGTTTAAGCTTGGAACAACTAACTTAGATCCTAGAAAAAGTCGGGATCCCTTCATCTTGGGAAGAGGAGATCTTGACAGCAGCAGAAAGTTTAATTACTCCTCCAGAGGAAAACGACGAAACACCATACAAGGAACCCTGCACATTTGATGACGAACAATTATGCGAGCAGAATATCGAGGAGGACAATGAGGAGTTACGGCACGATCTAAAGAATGAAAATTTCACCTCAAAAGCCTTATCGAATGATGGTTTCAAGCGAGTACCAGGTTAGATCCATTCAGTTTCTCTTTTTATTTTGTTAAACTACAGTTTCAACATTTAATTTTGTATGTTTATTTTCGATTTTCATTTATGAAATTGAAAGAGGACATGTTCTTATTCCTGTTGCGCTTATGGTTACATTGGCTATTTGATTACACGTAACTAATCTCTAATTTTTAATTAGCGTAGTGTAGGTAGGACTTTATTTTCAAGTTTTTAGAATAAGTATGCTCTCCTCCGTGCTTCATGTGATCGCGAGGATCAGAAAGTATGCCTAATCGA
>SNQJ01S0069135.1:67928-86277 GCA_010110895.2 Picea sitchensis | reverse complement strand
TGTTTTGATTTTATAACTTTGTCCTTTAACATAGAAATAAAACATTTAAAATATATAATAAAAAAATAATTATATAAAACAAAAAGCAATGATCCTTATTAACAAAAAACAAAAAAAACAAAAAAAACCAAATAAATTTGGGCATCTTGATTGCAATCTCAATGTCCAATAAAGGCCACCAAATTTTGGTTGAGACTCAAATTACAAAAGGACAAATTAAAGTGAACATATTCTTAATGGTCAAATGGACAATTCACTGGTACTCCTGGGCAATACAACCATTAAAAATTAGCAAGGTTCAGAAGCGTGAAATAAAGGCAATCCAATTATATGCAGTCTCAACGTTCATGGTGAAGCAAAGAATTGATTTTAAGTGTAATTTGGATGTTCTTCAAGACAACCAATCAGCAGTAAGTTGTAACATATTCTTGATGCAGCTGGCTTGAGAGATTTTTGAACGTTCCGTATCCTTTTTCTATGCGGCGTCACCTTTCTATTGGGAACTACCATGAGTTGCATGGAGCCCATCGGAAGCAAATTCCTCCATTCCCGATTCTTGTGATACATTTGCGAATTTCTAGCCCCTCTAAGCGTGGAATGTGAATGAAGATTAATCCACCAGCTGTGTGTTGAAGACGAAAAGGATCCTGTGTGCATGCAGTTTGGATCCAGCGATTTCCTGCATGAAATTCCAGGAACGACCAGCATGCAGAATTGTGAGAGGTCTACATAATCAGTGTGTTTGCTGAAGGAGATCATTTTCAATTACAGTGTTGGTCGAACCCATAATGGAGAGAAGAACTTCTTTGCTTGTGCCAACGAGATGGCAGGCATTCAACAATGAATCCAAAGAGTTCATTTTTATATATGGGCTTGAAGCACAACCTCCATGAATAAAACAACTGTGACAGTCAATCTTCCCACACTCTCGTATTTCCATGCTTTGATTACCTCGCTCGACTGGTGAATAATCATCTATCAAACACAAAAATTTCTGCCTCTTGTCTGGAAAACTGTTGTTGATGGCATAGGTGTGCCAATGCTCAGTGCCCAGGCGTGGATATGGTTTCCGAAATCAGATATACTCCTGATAAAGTGGTCATGGCATTCAATTTGGCGATTTGTGCTTCCAATGACCTGCCCGTCCATGATGGAATCAGATGAAGATGAACGACTGACCATGGGCAACAAAGGAATAATGGGTTAAGCATTTTTATTTTTAGTTTTTTTTTTGCTATGTCTATGAGTGAATGAAAGAATTAATGTCCAGTGCAGCAATAAAAAAAAAACAAGAGCATGAGAATCGATTATCTCCTAGCCATCGATTGTACTTACAATCATGGATCGTCGCGGTGGAGGTGGAATGCCTACTTCTTGTGCAGCACCTTGGGCACCAGTTCCCAGACCTCCTCAGCCTGTTTCTCATGCTCCTCCTCCAACACTTGTTCAATCTAGTGGTGGTGGGTCTATGCTTAGTCGCATCGGTTCTACCATAGATCAAGGTTTGTCCTTTGGAACTGGAAGCACTATAGCACACAGATTTGTTGATGCAGTTATTGGTCCATGTACAGTGCAACATGAGTACACTCCTATTGAAACTCCTACTACACAAACTAGCTCCCTTTCTCTTGCAAATATGGGTGGAATGGATTCCTGTACAAATAAAGCCAAGGCATTCCAAGATTGCATTAGCAATTATGGTAGTGACATTAGCAAATTCCAGTTCTATGTTGACATGCTTAACGAATGTCGCAGAGGCCCTACACTAGTGAACTTTTAAGTATACAGTGAGAGATTATGATAGCCTAGGCACTCATTACAAGTCTGGCAGCAAATTCGAACCATGCCTCAGGTCATCAAAATATTCTTTTGACGATCATTCTCATCTTCCTCACCTATAAATTCTCTGTTTCCTGCAGAGGCTCATCTTCATGACCCAATTTCGTGTGTCTCATATCTTACGAGGTAGTAAGAAGGGGATATTGCAGTACTTGAGCCATGAAATTAATTCTTCCAAAAACATTCACATTCCCAAGGGATTTTGCCTAGTCTGCGTGGGACATGGGGAGGAGAGCCAACGATTCTGGATTCCTATGCTGCATTTCAACCATCCTCTATTTGTGAAACCTCTCAAATAGGTGGAGGAGGGATATGGGTTTGATCACCAAGGGATCATCAATATTCCCTGTGATGTCTCTGATTTTCAGAAGCTGCAGAAACTCATTGGCAGAAAAGACCAATGCCAAGCCAGGTAATTAATTGGATTTCATCAAAATAAAGTAAATTGTGTTGCAGCTTTTACGTCAACAAGAAATCAATTCGATATCAGAGAATTATGATCATTTACATGGAATTTGTTGGCTTAATTTAGAGCGGGAAAGTCTTGTCTCGATCTCAATCTCCTGCTCCGTATTGAATATTGTGACAACTTAAGCTACAATGTGATTTAATATGAACACCCTTTCGTTTAATAAAAATAAATAAATAAAAATAAAAATAAAAATAAAATAATAATAATAATATAACAAAAACAAAAAAAACAAAAGACAAAGAGAGAAAAAGAAAAAGAAACAATAAAACTTAAAACCAAAAACTTTCTAGCTTCCTTTTCTATTTTTTTTTTTTTTTAATACCTACACTTACNATTAAAAAAAAATAAAATTAAAATCAAAAATTAAAATTAAAATTTAGCTTTTGTTTTGATTTTATAACTTTGTCCTTTAACATAGAAATAAAACATTTAAAATATATAATAAAAAAATATTCATATAAAAGAAAAAGCAATGATCCTTATTAACAAAAAAAACAAACAATAAAAAACAAACAAATTTGGGCATCCTTGATTGCAATCTCAATGTCCAATAAAGGCCACATAATTTTGGTTGAGACTCAAATTACAAAAGGACAAATTAAAGTGAACATATTCTTAATGGTCAAATGGACAATTCACTGGTACTCCTGGGCAATACAACCATTAAAAATTAGCAAGGTTCACAAGCGTGAAATAAAGGCAATCCAATTATATGCAGTCTCAACGTTCATGGTGAAGCAAAGAACTGATTTTAAGTGTAATTTGGATGTTCTTCAAGAGAACCAATCAGCAGTAAGTTGTAACATATTATTGATGCAGCTGGCTTGAGAGATTTTTGACCATTCTGTATCCTTTTTCTATGCGGCGTCACCTTTCTCTTGGGAACTGCCATGAGCTGCATGGAACCCACTGGAAGCACATTCCTCCATTCCCAATTCTTGTGATACATTTGTGAATTTCTAGCCCCTCTAAGCGTGGAATGTGAATGAAGAATAATCCACCAGCTATGTGTTGAAGATGAAAAGGATCATGTGTGCATGTAGTTTGGATCCAGCGATTTCCTGCATGAAAATCCACGAACGACCAACGTGCAGAATTGTGAGAGGTCTGCATAATCAGTGTGTTTGTTGAAGGAGAGCATTTTGAATTATAGTGTTGGTCGAACCCATAATGGAGAGAAGAAATTCTTTGCTTGTGTCAATGAGATGGCAGGCATTCAACAATGAATCCAAAGAGTTCATTTTTATATATGGGCTTGAATCACAACCTCCATGAATAAAACAACCGTGACAGTCAATCTTCCCACACTCGCATATCTCTATGCTGTGATTACCTCACTCGACTGGTGAATAATCATCTATCAAGCACAAAAATTTCTACCTCTTGTTCGAAAAACTGTTGTTGATGGCATAGGTGTGCTAATGCTCAGTGCCCATGCATGGATATGGTTTCGAAAATCAGATCTACTCCTGATAAAGTGGTCATGGCATTCAATTTGGTGATTTGTGCTTCCAATGACCTGCCCGTCCGTGATGGAATCAGACGAAGATGAATGGCCGACCATGGGCAGCGTGGGCAGCAAAGGAATAATGGGTTAAGCATTTTTATTTTTAGGTTGTTTTTTTTGCTATGTCTATGAGTGAATGCAAGCATTAATGTCCAGTGCAACAATAAAATAAAACGAGAGCATGAGAATCAATTATCTCCTAGCCATTGATTGTACTTGCAATCATGGCTCGTCACGGTGGAGGTGGAATGCCTGCTCCTCGTGCAACACCTTGGGCACCAGTTCGCAGACCTCCTCAGCTTGTTTCTCATGCTCCTCCTCCAACACCTGTTCAATCTAGTGGTGGTGGGTCTATGCTTAGTCACATCGGTTCTACCATAGCTCAAGGTTTGGCCTTTGGAACTGGAAGTGCTATAGCACACAGATTTGTTGATGCAGTTGTTGGTCCACGTACAGTGCAACATGAGTACGCACCTGCTGAAACTCCTACTGCACAAACTGGCTCCCTTTCTCTTGCAAATATGGGTGGAAGGGATTCCTGTACAAATAAAGCCAAGGCATTCCAAGATTGCATTAGAAATTATGGGAGTGACATTAGCAAATTCCAGTTCTATGTTGACATTCTTAACGAATGTCGTAGAGGCCCTGCACCAGTGAACTTTTAAGTATACAACGAGAGCTTATGATAGGCTAGGCACTCGTTACAGGTCTGGCAACAAATTCAAACCATGCCTCAGGTCATCAAAATATTCTTCTGACGATCATTCTCATCTTCCTCGCCTACAAATTCTCCGTTTTCTGCAGAGGCTCATCTTCGTGACCCAGTTTTTCATGTTTCATATCTCATGAGGTAGTAAGAAGGGGATATTGTAGTACTTGAGCCATGAAATTAATTCTTCCAAACGCGTTCACATTCCCAAGGGATTTCTCGTAGTCTGTGTGGGACGTGGGGAGGAGAGCCAACGATTCTGGATTCCTGTGCTGCATTTCAACCATCCTCTATTTGTGGAACCTCTCAAACAGGTGGAGGAGGGATATGGGTTTGATCACCAAGGGATCATCAATATTCCCTGTGATGTCTCTGATTTTCAGAAGCTACAGAAACTCATTGGCAGAAAAGACCAATGCCAATTGAGGTAATTAATTGGATTTCATCGAAATAAAGTAAATTTTGATGCAGCTCTTAAGTCAACAAGAAATCAATTCGATATCAGAGAATTATGATCGTTTACATGGAATTAGATCAAAATTGTTGGCTTAATTTAGATCGAGAAAGTCTTGTCTCGATCTCGATCTCCTACTCCGTATTGAATATTGTGACAACTTAAGCTATAATGTGATTTAATATGAACGCCCTTTCTTTTAAAAAAAATAAATAAATAAAAATAAAAATAAAATAATAATAATAATATAACCAAAAAAAAAANGAAACAATAAAACTTAAAACCAAAAACTTTCTAGCTTCCTTTTCTAATGTATTTTTTTTTTTTAATACCTATACTTACAAAAATGGAAAACAACAAAATAACTAAAAATTTGCAAATGGACATCTCACTCGTTCCTCAACACAATATCCAAACATGATTTTACTCTTAAACACTAATTTGTTTTCTTGAAGTCATTGTGACAAAAATCGGTAGAAGAATCTAGTGCGCAACAACAACAGGTAGAAAAAATATATATATCTTTTAATTTGCCGCATTTGTACTTAAATATCATATTTTTTTTTCTATGATGATCTCACAATTTTTATTGTAGGGTTAGTACTAAGTTTGATTGCAGGAATGAAGACACTTGCATTCCATGCCACAGTGATTCTCAAGAATCGGAAAACTCTTCATAATAGCATGCTTTATTAAAAGATCGAAGGAGCTAAATTTTTCATCGTACATGTCATGACGTTTGCCGCTACACCGCCATCTTTTATAAAACCAATTACCCCATGACATGATCGTTTACCTTTCTCCTTCCAAGATTATTTGTCATCCATGTCTTGAAGTCCACTTTCCAACGCCTTATCCTTCATGACTTCGCACACGCCTATCTTTCTGAGTCACATACATCTCTTTAACTTTTTTAGTTCATTTTTCCTTGACAATAAAACTATCCATCTCCCTTTCCATGACTACATTGCCTTTCTCTAAACATTGTCGCTACTAAGATATTTCCTATAGTCCTACCAATCGTTTTATCAGAACTCGCGTTGAATGATGTGGGATTCCTTAAGGCCCACCTTTCAACAAGTCTTGCCCCATCGACCTTAGCACCTTATCCGGGATATAGAATAGAGTTCCTTTTGAGTACCTGGAGGCTTGCATGCTTTAATGGAAAGTTCTCTCGCTGACAATCATGGGAATACATCATTGTTCCTTGATTGTCAGATCTTGCAAGTGGCTCGACTTCAGCTCATTCATTCACACTTCGCAAGATGTACTTGGGTACCTTGGCACTCATTGACATCAATGGTGAGTTTTCCTCGCATTGGTTAACGACATTCATCAATGGCCGGTACTCCAATGACTTCTCTTCATGCTCGACATCGACACATTCATTTGAATGAATAGAATTGTACCATCGGGTTTCGCAGTGGGTGAAGACTATACACTTTTCCATGACTCCATTAGCAGTTCCAGCAGTATTTTTCCAGCTATATGAGAGTATTACAATTCCACTTCCTTACTTTCTCTTTTCCATGGTTCATTAGCAGTAGTTCAGATTCCTCCACTTCACATTCTCTGATCTAGCAGTCATAGCAGTCATAGCTACACCAACAGTCACCTTTCACATGATGCAGTAGTGACATCTTCCACGCTCCAATAGCCGCATCATCCATATTCCTATAGCATAGTTCATCATCATTTTGGGTAAGTGGAGGTACATTGTTTTCAACTCTTTAATCATGCAATTCCTTACATGCTAGAATGAATGAATTTGGAAAAATCCCTCACCACGCTCCCTTTCCTTTTCACTTCTATGACGCATGCCATGTTGCATGAGGACATGCAACCAATTCAATTGGCGGGGGGAACTATATTCGCTATCATCACTCTATTTTTCCACTACCATTCCATTTTTCATCTCATTTATCATTTACCAACATTTTTTTTCTTCCAAAAATACTCTGTTGCACTTTGCTTCATAAGCATTGATATACATATGGACATGATTCACAAATATGCAAAAAGGGCTTTCTTATACTCAATGATGTTTTCTTATTCCAACAAGTATATGGGTAAATTATTATCCTAATAGTAAGAGAACAAATAACGAAATGAATGTTGTTTACACAAGAACCAACATTTTATTATCCTAACAGCAAGAGAACAAATAATGAAATGAATGTTGTTTGCACAAGAACCAACATTCTCTATATTTATGGTTGTCACACAAGAACCAACCATAAGAAAATGTTAGTTGTTACTCATGTAAACGCCATCCTCAAAATATTCATTATCATCACTCAAAGCCAAAATTCAGATGCCAAAATTTCTTGAGAAGATCCATGCAGAGTTGCATAAGGACATGCAACAAGTTCAATTGGGGGGTATGTTGGGACTCGAAAACATCGTATTTCCATCCACCTTTCCCTTCATCACTATTCACATTTCATCTCCCCATTAACCTTTCATGATACCATTTTCATAATTAAATATGGGTTAAACCTTATTATTTTCCAAAATCATTTATTTTAGTATTAAAAGGGAATTTGTGATTAAATATTAGAAAATTGACATGTTTCATATATATCTCAAAAATATGTGAGCTTTATCATGTGTAGGAATATGTGAAGGATTAATACAAAAAGATTTCTCGAATATCTCCTCCACCATTTCAAGGAGATAGTTATTCAAAGCTTATTCCAAGGAGAAGATCATGGAGATTTAGTTGTCATATCTTATCCAAGATATATGAGAGATATGTGTGAGTATTTGAAGGGATTATATTTTGTAATAATGGGAAATGGGTTGAGAGAAAAGTGGATCTGTAATTATGAGATGCTTATCTTGTTTTCAAAGCTCTCATGTATAAAAGAGAGTGTCCTCTCTTCATGAAGGAAGGGAGAATCATTATTATGTAGATTGAGGGAAGGATTCATTATTATTTAGATTAAGGGAATTGTTATGAGATAGGTTCTTGAGGAGAATTTCTATGATGTAGATTGGATTCATGAAGAGACTCATTTTGTAAACCTACCTGTTGAAGATTAATGCAAGTTTGGATTCAATGATTTTGTCTCTATTAGAAGTTATCATCTGTTGATCTAAAAGCTTCCATGTTGGCATCGACAAGGGCCACCGATTCATCTTGGTAAGCTTATTGTAAATTGTTAGTGTAGATTTTTATTTCATGTACTTGTTATTTTGATTTCATGTTATTTTGTTTGATTTCACTATTCGAATTTGTTGCAAAGTGTGGCAATGCAGGAATAGTTGGATCTCCATATTTCACCATACATGAGCTTTAATGGGGCATCCCACTTGTTAGTTTAGTTGTTTTAAGGGATAGAATAAAAGTTCATATTTTCCTTTCATGAGCCATCAATGAACAGGTCCATCACCTGGGCAAGATCTTTTGCTTGTTTATGAGTTTTTCTTTCCATCTTTCGAGTCATGTGAAGATTGTTATTTTTAAGAGTGTGTTGGTTTCTAAATGGTTTTCTTATTTAATATATATTAAACAAACATAGGAACCTATCTATTATCGACGCATATAGTGCATCAACTCTATTGATTATGAGTCCTAGTTGATAATTTATGTTTGGTAATATATTATGCATATAATTGCACCAACAATAACTATGGACACATAGTTAGTGATTGTAGAAGAATGATTGATACTTCCATGAAAGAGAACACCGATATCATATGTAATAAAGTGTGGATAACAAAACATGAAGAACAAGTGAACAAAGACTAGGTCCCAGAGATCGCAAGATTGGCAATAAAACCAGATGAAGAAAATTCTACAGAGAAAGAGAAAGATGTCAGATACATAAGGTTTGGAAAATAACTTAAAGAAAAGAAGGACATGTAAATAAGGAACATGTTCAAGAGATTGTAGTTTCAAGCATTGTAGTGAAAGATGAATCCAAAAATAGAAAGAAAGAAGTCAGAGCTCAGAGAGATGATGAATCTACCAATGAAGATGATGATGAATCTATTAATGAAGATGATGATGAATACACATCAGAGTAGGAATTGTTCTGAGCCATCCGGCTTAGAGACTCCCAGGTAATATGAATATTAGACAGGGGGAGTATATGTGATAGTTGTGATAGACCAAAGAACCATCCTTCAAGTAGCTTGCAGAGTTTTAGAAGATAGATCCAGAATAGTCAGTTAGAAGAAATACAATTTGATAGATTAATCAAGAATTCATGATAATATAGTGATAAATGGGTAAACATTATGGACATTTGTGCAAGTAGAGTCTTGGACAGATGGAAACAGATGGATTTGTGAGAATAATTAGAAGGTTTGGATAGATATATGATAGTGGGTGAGAGCATGGATTCATAGATTGGTTCAGAGAATGGTTTAGAGACAAAGTAACATTATCATAATGGATGATAATTATATAGGAAATGGTTCAAACAATGCTAATGGATTCCAAATTGATAGATATTTTTTGGACACATGCAGTGCATACAATAGTTCACATTCAAAACAGAGTAATGCTCAGAAACAACAATGACAAAACTCCCTACGAACTATGAAAAGGAAGCACAGACAACAACCTCTACATCAAGATATGTCAAAGAAACAAAGGAATTTTTATTTCTCAAACTAAGTATATCAGATAAATGCTAAAGAGCATCAGAATGGAATATTGAAAACTAGTTACCACTCCAATGCAAACCAGTTGCAAATTGAGAAAATATGATCATTCAAAGTTTACAGAGCAGAGGAAATACAAGTGAATGATTGGTAGCTTACTATATGTGACGACATCTAGACCAGATGTAATGGAGGCAGTTGGACAGGTGACATGATTTCAAGAAGCACCAAAGGAATCACATGTATTACCATTGAAAAGGATTTTTAGATATCTCAAAGGAGCATAGGATTTTGTATTATGGTATCCAAAAGGAAATTATCTATCACTTATTTCCTACACAGATGTATATTGGGCAAGTTGCATTGATGACCGATGAAGCACCAGTGGAGCATCATTCTACTTGGGTGAGTGTTTAGTATCATGGTTAAGCAAGAAAAAACCATCAATATCCTTATCTACAACCGAGGCAGAGTATATTGCAGCAACAACATGTTGTACACATGTTCTATGGATGAAACAAACTATGTCAGATATACAGGTTGAGTATGATGATCCCATTCCAATCTATTGTGATAATACAAGCATCATCAGTATATCGATGAACCTGGTGATGCACTCCAAAATGAAGAACATTCCAATCAAGTATCACTGTCTATGGGAAGAGGTTGTAGAGAAGAAAATTAGAGTTGAATATGTGGGAATAAAAGAACAAGTGGTAGACATCTTTACAAAACCACTTCCACAGGAAGTATTTGAATATCTTCACAAGAGTCTCAGAGTAATTTCTACTCCAAAATGAATGCTTTTGAATGATTATATTATATTTCTTAGATTTACATGAGGAAGCACCATAAAGAGGACAATTTAGGTTGGGAGATCAGTTTCAGGAAGAGTTCATTCAGGGGGAGTATCCCCAAGGAAATTTCAGTTAGGGGGAGAAGCCCCAGATGGAAAAATACCTTTTCCATTGACGACAAAGGGGAACAAATTTATCACATGCGGGATATAAATTCTTGGAGACAGAGCACAGAGGCATGTAGATAGGGGGAGTAACCCCAAGGAGAGTTCAGTCAAGGGGATCAGCCCCAAATGAAGATACCATTTTCCATTGATGTCAAATAGGGAGAGATAGAAACATTGATGAGGAGTATATGCATGAATGTTATCATGACTAAGTGTTGCCATAAATGTTAGTGTTGCCATCAATGCGAAAGGGGGATATTGTCAAATAGTTCGCTTAGGTTGATGGAAAGTTGGTATGGATTGTTTTTTGTCACTGATGTCAACCATTGGAGAGTGATATTGTATATTGATTTCAACCATTAGTGATTGATGTCAACCCTTGGAGAAAGTCTCGTATCAAATTCTGGTATCACAGAGGTTTGGGTAATCGACTCAAGTTTGTTTGGTGTATAACGGTATGAGTTTTAATATATTTGAAAGTAATAATATTCTATATGTATAGTACATTTCATTCCATTTATGGTGGTATGTGGAATGTCACATAACTCCTCACAGTTAGAGAGTTATGGCCATGTGAAGTTGGAGAACCCAGGTTTGGGTAATGAACCCAAGTTTGTTTGATGGAAAATGGTATGAGTTTTGATATATTTGCAAGAAAGACTATTCTATATGGATATTACATGTCATTCCATTTCCAGTGGTATTTGGAATGTCACATAACTCCTCATGGTTAGAGAGTTATGGCCATGTGAAGTTGAAGAACCCTCATGAGTCATCTAGAAGCCCCAAAAAGTCAAAGTAGTCAAAGTGTTTGCAAAGAAGAAATGATTTAAATATTAAAGTGAAGTGATGAGTGTACTATAAATCAAAGTGGATACAAAATAAACTTTTTAAATAATAAATCCAATGGATAAATTACTAAGGAGACAAGTGGTTAGAAGTGGGTTAACCCTAAAATAAGGAAAGTGGGTTAANAAAGTATAAATAAGAGGCAAGACTCTCTAATTTTAATAACACTTGAGAATATTTAATATCTACAGGTGACTGAGGTAACCAAAGGAAACCTAAGATGAATTTCATAGGGTAGGTGAAGTACAGAAGGCCGTAATTCAAGGGAGGATAAATTCTTTTGATGATGCTTTCTAAGGTATGTTATTTACATGTCATCTCACCATTTTCGAAATAACATTTTTTCTAGAATTATTCAGACTGTGAAATTGGGAGGCCAATGAGGAAACATATCCAAGTATATGTGATGCATATTTTATCTTGTGGGTCGTTGTATTTTCGGAGTTAAATGCCATGGAAAATAAGGTTTGGGGCTAGTCCTGAAACTAGTCTAAAACACGTGTTTTAGGTAAAAACATCATAACTTCTTCATAACAGATCCAAATTCAGTAAGACAAAATGTATTGGTTATAGTATAGTCTGTAGTATTCTGTGTACAATGTTTAGATCCATACAACAAATATTTTGTGTGGGGAATTCTTTACAAGTTTTCTCTCTAGAATAAACCATAATTAAACAAGGTATGCCATTTTTTCTATAACTCCTTTTCTGAGAAGTTCCAGGTAGTGAAATCTAGAGGAATTGCATAAAAAAAACTAAAGAACATTGTGCACCATTTTCAGATATTCATTCATTATAGGTACATAGTTATGATTATTGCAAGTTAGGGTTTTTGAATAATCCAAAGTTAGTCATGTGAGACTAAAGTAAAGTTTGATAAACATGTTAGTCTCTTGTTGTTAATGTTAAGGAAGGTTTGCAAGTATGTGATCATATACACCAGGTATATTACAGAGTTACAAATCAGATTTGGATGATGACATTGATGAGGGTTTTTGGTTGAGGTACATGTTGGGTACATGGTTGAAACAAGTAGTTGATGAGTTGACACATACATGAGGTGTATAGTTGATGATGTTGGTACATGTTTATGAGTCATTGTTTATGTGTATTTGATGCATGATTGGTACATATTTGGTGCATGGTTGATGCACCCGTTGATGATACATGTTGTGGTACATGTTGGTGAATGGTTGATGAAATTTTTTATGGTACAGGTTGATTACAGGTTGTTTGGTACAGGTTGGTGCATGGTTGATGCACTTGTTTATGGTACAAGTTGATTACATGGTGAGGTATAGGTTGATGCATGGTTCAGGTTATTGGTATAGGTTGTTTGGTGCAGGTTGTTTGGTATAGGTTTACAACAATATATCTCACAGTGATAGTGTGACAATGGTTCCATCGTTCTATTTATATGTCAGGGCGGTTGGATGGGGCAAGGACAAGTGGTTGTAGCAACCTTCCAATTGCAGCTAGAAAACATAGGGGGTTGTAGCCTCCTTCTGGTTGTAGCCAAAGAATTGGGGAGTTGGATCTTCCCTCAGGTTGTAGCCTGAGAAACTAGGGGGTTGGAGCCTCCTTCCAGTTGCAGTTGGAAAAGAAAGGAATTTGGTGCTTCCAATGAATGTAATTCTTAAAGACATATACTAAAAAGCATTAGGTGGTTTTCTCCCACTTTGGGTTTCCATGTAAAAAACTAGTGTACTGTGTATATGTGTGATTTCTCATTTGTTCATTGTTTATTTACTTTGCAACTATTGGATGATAATGCTACATTGATATAACACTTTCATTTTGTGGTGAAAAAGGATTAAATTTCTCTATTACTAATTCAACCCCCCTCTCAGCAATCCAACACCTAGTTTCCTTTTATAGGGACTTAAATAGGTGATTTCGGGGGTATATTGCGGTACCTAGGATAGATGTCAGATCACACTTTTCATAATATAGACAGAAGGATTTTCTGTGTTTGAGTTACACTTGCATCAGTAAGTTTCTCTAGTGTTGGTTGATCATTTCACAAAGTGAAAGATTAATATCTTCATTATTCGTGTAGGATCAAGGGCCTTCCGTCGGTAACTTTGGAGCCGCTATTTCCACCGCTAAGATGAAGGTTATATCAATAAGGATTTTTTGAAGTTAGTGGGCCACAAGAAATTGTGCTCGATTATGTTCATAGAGAAGACATTCTTTCACCAGAGGAGACTAGTGTTTTTGACCTCAAAGCTGAAGGCTTTAGGACCAAAAACCCTCCGATCACTGATCTTTCAACACTAATCCTTGTTCAGGTATTCCCTCTTGAGGTGACTTCTCTTGATTGTCATCTCGATGGGCGAATAGCTATGGAAGTGAGTAATGCTACATATATTGGGAGTCCTCATACTCCCATCCCATCCGCGAGTGGAGGGGGCATCATACTGCCTTCCCCACCTTCACCTACAAGGAATATGTCTAGTCATACAACTACCCCTTCCGAAAGTGGCATAGTCTCTTCCATGGCTTCGACCACTATTCATACCTCTATAATATAGAATACGTCTGACACTCCTTTCACATGTGGGATGGAAGGTTTCAATACAATCTCAACTTTAACTTAGTCTAATTTACAAGTCCTTGGTTGTGGGGCATGGAGTTCTAATTCTCCCTTGAAAGGATCCCTCAAGGGAAATTCTACTCTGTACAAATCATTCCCTTATGGTGTGGCCCATATCCCTCCTCTGTCCCCTTCGCTTGGAGGTGATTTTCAGAAATCATCTAGGCCTAGTGCCAATTCCAGTTTGTTTAATGGAGGGATTCAAGGGTATCAGTCCTTTATGACTCTTGTTGGGTCTATTCCTTTCTTGTTATTTGGTTCTTTTGGAAATAACACTTTCTCATTTTCCTCATTTTCTTCAGGGGGAAGCCCCTTTCTCAATCAACCAAACCCCATGCAAGACTTTGTTCCTTCACAGGGAGTGATGATAAGAGCCTTCTCCTCTCAAGTTCTTGGAAATACTTGGCATGGTTCCATACCTCTACAATGGATGTCGATTGGGGGGAACCCCTCCCATGCTTAGTGGAACCCCTGAGAAGATTTAGTTCCTCTTCCATGAGGATCGATTGGGGGAAACCCCAAGAAATATTTTTGGAATACCATGCAAGGAGAGATACCTACCCAATGTATGTCATAAAATTATTTGAATCTGTCAACGATGCATACTAATGCACAAACCCCTTATATTGGCCAAGGAAACCTTGATTTGTACCAGAACCCTAGTCAACATGCAAGATTTTCCTAGCAAACTGGCACCAGCCAAAATCTAGGTTCATATTTTCCTTTAAATCCTCCACAACCTAGGTTACCCTTTATGGAAACTCTTGATATTCTAGACTTGTCAATTTTTTTAAATGATCCTATTTTTTATGATCCACATTGGCCTCCTATGCTGACTAAGTTTCCCTTAGACATATAAAAATTTGAAGGCAAGCCCGACGAATATATGGGCGATCATGTTACAACTTTTCACTTGTGGTGCTCCTTCAACTCCCTGAATGATGACTCCATCAAGTTGTGCTTGTTTCAACCCACTCTGATAGGGGTGTTTTGAAGTGGTATATTGAGCTCAATGGCTCAAAGTATGCTTACTTTAATGATCTAGAAATGGTTTTCTTAAACCATTTTCAGCTACTCGTGAGATACGATGTCGGCACATAGTTGCTAGCCAATTTTGAGCAGACTAAGGTTGTCCATATATCCAATCACATCCTAGAATGGTGTCACCGAAAGAGATTGATCAAATTAAATTTCCCTCTTAAATTTTTGATTGATTGGTTCCTGAAGTATTTGGTTCCTTGTGTCTCCAAAGACGTCGCAACTTCTGGAGTGTTTTCTGAGGAAGAGGCTATAATGAGGGATCAACAACAGGAATTGATTTATTCTCATTTAGATATGTTGTATGAGATTCTTCCTGACGCACCATGTTCAACCTTTGACTTTACAGAACCGAATTCTAGGCCTCATGCCGATGGTATAATAGGCTCAACACAAAGTAAGCCCACATATTATTTTTCCAACCAAATGCAACAGTTATCGTTGCAACATATTGTGGAAAGACAAACTTCTAGTATGACTACCCCTGCCACCCACACGTCGGAAGTACACAATGCACAGATGACAAACACCAAAGAGAGCCAGTAGTTTGAGGGGAAAATAAAGGGTAAAGGAAAGAAGGTTAAGGGGGATAAAAATGTTGCTAACAATATTGGTGAGGAAAAAAAATGAGAAGAAAAAGGTTACGTTTCTTTGTAAGATTTGCGTAGACGATCACTTGACTCATCAATTCCTTCGACTTGAGGAATCCCATAAGATTTTGGCACATTAGTAACCTACTATGTTAAATAAACCTTTCCCTCAAGGGAATAATATGACACAAGATTCCTCATCCACAACCTCAATTGGGGGAAATTAGGGTGCCCCCATGCATAATGCTAATACTTGATCCACAAATGTATACATGATAAGATCATATGCTTGTCTTCAACCCAGGGCTCATGATTATAGAATGCCTAAATTTGCTGAGAAGAGAAAAGAATCTTCCAACCCATCGCCTCCTCTTCATATTGAGAATATCATGGGAGAAACAACAACTCACATCCCTAAATGTGCATTTAAGAAAGCTTCTCAAAATCCGAATGAAAGGGCTGCCCGAAACTATTTTGTAGTTGAAGATCTTGCGCAAACCCCTTGTGCGATATATTCTTTGGAAGTTATCCATAGTTTCCCCTCACACATAAAAACATTATTGTCTTCTTTAGGTGTTGTTGAGAAAACTAAATCGAGAGCTATCATTTTTACCCTTACGATCACAAACCTCGTTTTCCTTACCACGTCTCCTTCCATATAGTAGTTGTTGGAGCATATCCCTAACTTACATTAGTTTATACCTAGCCTAGAATCTTAGATCTTGGTTAATACATTAGTTTACACTTTATTTCACCTAATTTGTCCACATAGAGAATAAGGGTGACTCATCCCTAGATTTTAGGGAAAACTACTAATTTTAGATCAAGACTCAACTCTCAGTTCTTGATTTTCTTGATTTTTCTTGATTTTCTTGATTTTTCTTGATTTTCTTGATTTATTGTTGTTTTTCTTGATTTATTCATGATTTATTCCAACTCCCCCATGAAAATACTCATCTATTATTAGGGAATGCACACCTCCTCTTTGAGTGAGAGATTTATTCCTTAATTAATGATTTTTACCGTTACTATTATTAGTAACTACTATTTCGGGTCAGTAAAGTGAGTTGGAACTGCTTCTCTTGTCAGTTAAGTGAGCTTAAGTGAGATAATGCGCATCACTTAACTATTATGGACATTAATGAGTGTGTGACATGTATCTTTAGTGGTATAGGTTGAACTATGTGGTATCCCTTAGCTCATGACACCTATTTTAGCTATTTCTAGCTTTTTTTGACTAGAATTTCTATGTTGGAAATTCTATATATTCACCTCCTCTCTTATTTTTGAGGATGGTTGCTCATGTATATTCATTTTTTATTAATATAATTCTATGATTTATGGAGAAAAAACATTCTCTCATCTCTTCAATATCAACAAATTGTTTATTTTCAATTTAACTAGAATTCTAGATCTATCGGGGTTTCTGCAAGAATTCTACATGGTATTAGAGCTAGATTGAATCTAGTGGATTGTACATGGTTTTATTTGTAGGTATAGATCATTAGGAGGTGCATAAATCAGCAATGGATCATCTCTCTCATCCCACAAAACTCATTCTAAATCCTTTCAATTACTTCGAATGGAAGACAAAGATCTCTCTGCTCCTTTGAAGCAAAGGGCTTTACCGGGTAACAATGGGAACGAAGAAAGAACTGACTATTGCAGCGGAGAAGATAAAGTATTTCAATAAATTAGATGAATCAATTGGGATGATATGCCTATCAATTTCCATATATCTCCTCTTTCATGCCATTGGAGCCACTACTCCCGATGTGGTCTGGACCACATTGGAAGGACTATTTGGCAAGCAGGATGCAATGAGAGTGCATCAACTGGAGAATGAAATCATATCCCTAAGTCCAATTCATTTAAAAAACCTGCAAGAATTATTCACCAAGTTGAAATCCCTCCTCGTTGAACTTAATGCACGTGGAGTCACGAAAGGGGAAGAACAACTCATCCTTTCAATTCTCTCAAAACTAGGCCCTGAATATTCCGTATTTGTGTCATCTTTTCAAGCATCTAAATTGACTCAGTAAAAATGGAAAATGCCTCCATTAAATGATTTCATTGCAGCATTGACTCAAGAGAAAGCTAAGTTATTCCAAATGGGTTCCATCAAGTGTTCCAAGAACCAAGCACTTGCGGCTACTGATGCTCCAAAGAGTAGTGGAAAAGACAAAGAAAAAGGAACGGGTAAATTTCCTGAATCGAAGAAGGAGAGATTCTCACAATCTTCAGAGAACTCTTATAAGCCTAAGGGTAAGAATAAGAATAAGGAAAGAACACTTTGCAGCTACTGTTCCAAAGTTTTTCATACCGAAGAAAATTTCATGAGGAAGACTATCGATGAGATGGCTAAGAAATTGCAGCAACAGAATCTCACGGTACCCGAAAATGCAAAGAAGAAAGATGATAACAGAACGGGAGGGAGAGCACGAGATGGTCATGATTTAATGGCCATCACATCCACTCCATCATCTTGGATCCTTGATTCATGTGCATTGAACCATATGGCTATATCAAAATATGAATTTTCCTCCATCGAAGAAAGTACCAGATCCCCAATTTACTTGGGAGATGCCACACCCGCAAAGGTGTGTGGAGAAGGAATTGTTGATCTTGAAGGGGGATGCTTCACAAATGTGATTCATGTACCCTCACTGTCCACAAATATTCTCTCGATATATCAGATCACTCATTCCGGCTCTGGA